>JAQBSW010002416.1:0-104015 GCA_029291075.1 Eudiplozoon nipponicum | reverse complement strand
GCTGTCAATACCTACGCTGGTGATTTGATCGTTTCACCAACAACTAACTACATCCGTGACTCATCTTGTTGCGGGATACCGGAGAGACGAGCCAATTGAGTGCAGGACCTGCAGGACACCATCCACAACGCGATCACAGCTCAACCACGGGAGCGAAAACTCAACCAGAGTCCACCCAAGGCTCTAGGACATCTTCAACTCTGAAGACTTAAAGCGAACGCATTACCAGGCCCTGTTAAGGGCCCCCATATCAGTAACTAATCTCTATTCAGAGCACCTTAACCGAGTTTGTAACGTCGTACGGCATTTACTTGAAGCCGGAGCGTTTACAGAATATTCTGGAAAATAAACAAATAATTTCTTTTTAAATAAAATTCATTTTAATCAGCCAACGTGGTTTAAATTTATCAATAAATATCACTTTAATTTTGGCGGAGGAAATATTTTCCTCCACAATAGTAAGACTGATTGGGTTTTATAGCCGAAAGCTTATTGATCGAGAAAAACGGTATGATACGTTTGGTAAAGTGTTTCTAGCTGTGTATGCCGCAGTGCTACATTTTGTGCATTATTTAGAGGGTCATCAGTTCAAATTATTGACAGATCATAAGCTGTTTATCAGCATACTTGTTAAAACAGTGAGGCTTAATTACTCTTGCAGGGACAATTCCCAAAATTTCCCGGCTAGCAGAGTTCGATTACACTGTGTCTCACATTGCTGTTAAGAGAATGTGGTATCCGATGCACTTAGCAGACCGAATGAAGCAGATGTCGAACTGATACATCAAGGTCCATTGAAGAATCGAGATGATTCTCCGAGCAATTTAGTAAATCAAATCGAGGAAGCGGAAGAACTGGATCCCTTAACGTTAGTTTTGTACAAGAGACCAGGATATGTTCGCAAGCTTCTGAGTGGCAAGTGGTAGTTATGCGAAACGTCCAGAAGTCAACCACGACCATATGTGCCGTTCGAGTTACGGGCCAAGATTATCCAAGTGTTACATGACATGGGACATCCATCCATTAAAGCCACCATTCGATTGATTTACGACAGTTACGTATGGCTGCACATGTCTGAAGACATACGGGTATGGGTAAGAGCCTGTGCAAAGTTTCAAACGTGTAAGGTGTGGAAACATACCAGAACCGAGTTACAGAATATTTGGATACCAATTGGACGGTTCAAACACGTACACATAGACATTGTTGAAATTTCTGAAGTCAGTGGCCAAAAATATTTACTAAAAATGGTAAATCGATTTAGTCGCCAATTTGAAGCAGTGATTTTAAAAGATATGACAGTGAAAGAAGTCTTGTTCGCGTTCCTACATAATTGGATATCGCGTTATGGTGTTCCGGAAAGAGTCACTAGTGATCATGGTAGTCAATTTATGTCAGAGCTTTTCGTAAGATCTCTCAATATCATGGGAACAACTGTATTGCATACTAGCGCATACAATCCACGAGCGAATGGGATGGTAGAAAGGCTGCATCTTGAACTGAAAGCTGCGTTAAGGTGTACTAGTGGAACAAGCTGGATACACGATCTTCGTATAGTATTACTTGCCATGCGCAATAGATTTATGGAACAGTTAGGAGCTTCAATAGCAGAATTGGTATATGGAGAACCAATAATATTGCCTGGAGATCTTCTAATAGAAACTCCAAGTAGTTTTGATTGGGTTTCTAACTATGTAGATTGGTTTGTAGGAGCACTTAGAGATAAGAAGTGTCGTTTGGCTCTGACCAAGACTAGAAAAGTAAAAACCAAGTGCTATGTGTCCTCTGATCTTAGATCGGCTTCGCATGTTTATGAAACAAGTGAAAATAGGAAGAACTGCCAAACACCATTTTACAAAGAACCATATAATGTCAAGAGGATGACTGACAACAATGTCATCATAGAGGTAAATGGCCTTGAGGATTGCGTTACTTTGGATCGTTGCATTCCCCAGTGTATGTTGATTGATAATAGCACTGAATTACCAGATAAGTTGAATGACCATCTTTCTATGGACCAATCTGATGTGTGTAATCCAATCACACAGGCACATAATACAAAGCAGCAGCTTTCACAAGACGCGTTGGTGAACACATCAACATCATGTTCTAAAGAATTATAAGATCACAAAGTTCTGCCAAAATCAGGCGAATTAGCTGTGCCAGTGACAACTATAAAGGGCGCGATGTCAACTTCAGGAGCGCCATTATGCACAACTCATTCAGGAAGAGTACAACGTCAGCCGAAAAATTATGATTACATCTATTATTAACTGTCCTTTTTGAGAAGCTGGTGTATGTAGAGGAAGATATTTCCTTCGACAAAATTAAAATGACATTTATTGATAAATTTAAACCCCCTTGGTTGATGGAAACGAATTTTATTTAAAAAAGAAATTATTCGTTTATTATCTAAAACATTTATTGTTTAAATATTTGGCAGTATATATACTTTTGAATTGTGCGTAATTTCAGTTTTTAGTAATCTGTACTTGACTGGCCTGACTTTCCTTAGCGAGTTGCATTTGTTTCGTTTCTTCAATTTACGCTTATAATTTACACGATTTTCACAAAATATACCTGGTATCATTTTGTTTTTAGAATCGTACATATTTGGGACGTTCTGGAACAGGTAATTTAATAATTCTGTTTATCACATCTTATTTCTTTCCAAGTTATTTTATCTGGTGTTTTGCTACGTAAGAAGTACCCAGTCCATTTGCCTAACACTAAGTACTCAAATTAATAATTAAGTACGATCAACATGGAAGCTAATCTTAAGAATTAGGACTCAAGCAAATTAGCTCAAGATATAGCAGGCATAAATTTAATAGATGCGAATGAGAATTTTAGCTAATCAGATTCAAACGGGCAATTAAGGACTGGAAACAACTTGGCATCTATGGGGTCCTCAGTTACTAATAGATATAGAGCCTCTATACTCGTGCTATGCATAGTATTGTAGAGGCCCTTAGGTCACTACCATAAGGGGGTCTCTTGGATGCCAGGCCCGGAAAATCCATATATGCGGAATGATCATCTATCTTGGAACACTTAAGTTCCTCTGAACTATCTCTTAAGCTACAATCCTTAAGTCTGCTAGCCAACTGCTCTGTATCCTCAGTATTTAATAAACCAGACATGATATTATTAAATTACTTGTAGTTTATATATTATAGTAATTAGGTAAGCTTACCCGGATACGCTGATGTCCACAAATTTACTGAACTGGAATGATTGAGACCAAAAGCAAATTTGTGTTTATTTTCGCTGATAATTAAAAACAAAACAACGAGAGGATTACAAAGTTTTGTTCACAAAGAATCGGAGATGGAACCACGCAGTGTCCCGCTTATGCAATTGAAAAACTCAGATCAAAACTCTCTCATTTTCTTCCACAAGAAAAGTCCAAAACTTCGACAATATGAACAAAAGAACTTCCAAAAAAATTTTACAATATTTTTCAAAAATTACAATATTGTTTTAAGAAACCAGCAATAACATCAAATATCCACATATCCTACCCTTGATTTGCTATTTCAATGATTGGGCCAGTTGGCCTTTGATGCCAAATAAATGTATTATTTATTATTATTATTACATATATGAGAGGTTAATTTCAACTGATAATTAGTTTAACCTCTGGCTGTATTTTTATATAGTTTAAAATTGCTTACTTTAGGGTCTTTTAAACAGTGTATATTTGTTGTGCAACTCTATATAATTTTGCACACCATGCCGACTGAATTTTTGCAATTCCTTCCTAATATTTTAACTCTTGTACAAAATTTTAAAAATACGGCCTTCGTAATTTTTAGTATTACAATTAATTGATTTTAAATTTCCGAATTAAATTTCAAGCGAAAATTTAATTTTCTAAATATTGTTAATTATATCTATTTGCTTTACTTATTTTGTTATATTTTTTATAAGTATCATAAAATTTATCATCTTTATGTACTTATTATTAGTCTGTTAAATTATTCCATCCCCGCTGATTATAACTTGTGATGTATGTCATTACTTAATTTCGAAAGTTTTGTGAATTTATTCTTTTAAATAGAGTAGGGGGCGTTTATATTGAAGCTGATTTAATAAAGTGAACGCGATTTATTGTGGTTTTTATTGTTCATTTACAAGTTATGCTATCTATAATTTTTTCTGTTTTGCTTTACTGGAACTTCGACAAAAAATTGTTATTATAATCCTAGTTAGTGTTAATTGAACACGAATTGTTATTTCCTGCCTTCTTTAACACATTTTCTTAGTGTAATCCTGTTGTGGTACTAATTCGTACTCGTTCTTTATACGCGCCATTCTATTTATTATTGTTGATGCATAAATGTTTGTCACATAATTCGATTGTTGATTCGTATATTGGTCTTTGTAATTTTGCTAAATGAATATTATCATGCGTTGCTGCTTGAATGTCTTTGTCTTTCTGACAGATAATAGATTTGTAAATAATAATAATAATTCATATATGTGGCATCAAAGGCCAACAGGCCCGACCATTGAAATAACAAATTAAAGGTAGGATATGTGGAGGTAAATGAAATTGTGACTAGCAAAGTATTTAATAGCAGAGGGGAGGAGTTGAGGAATAGAAATGTTATCATCAACTTCATAATAGTTCAATCTGGGGATATATAAAAACGAAATTCCATTTGACTAGACAAGATCAATTGGAGTTCAGTCCATGAAGAGTCCGAGCATCAATGTGTGGTAGGCTGGGTCCGGACAGATGAGTTTGAGTGTGAGATCGAAAATGATGGCGGACCGTAAGCAGACGTCGATCGACTGAGTCTTTTGTCGTGGATATTCAATTTATGAAGTGTAGCATTGACCAGGATGGAGTCGACTAGATTGAAGCAAGTGTTTTGTGCATGGATCACTGGCGTCCGTTGAACGAGGTTATGGCTGATGGAAGACGAGGGGGAGTCGATGTCCGATAGAGCGCTTGTAACAGAGCCCCACATAGATAACAGAGCATATCTTTGACTAAGACAATATCGACTAGAGTGAATTCGTGAAAATGAACGAAATCTCAATCCACAGTATATTACAGAGATTTATATTATAGCAACATGTTCGCCTCTTGTTTAGAATTCCAACTGATGAATTCACGAGGATGCAGGCAGCAAATTTTGCTTTGCATAGTCCGATGAGGTTCCGTTGAAACATAAATAGAGGAAAGCGCCGTTAGAATTTTGCAGGCTTATCAAAAGACCTATGTGTGCGAATGGCGCTAAGAAGACCAAAATGTTCGCCCATCACAAACGCTGCGTTAGAAGCCATTAGTATGACGAATAACGAAATAGTGTTATGGATAAGAGAGGAACAGATTGCGTTTACAGTCCGTGTTGTCTCTGATGAATTTATTAAAGAGATGAATATTAAGTAAAGATATTGTGGATATGGTTAAAATTTGTTTGCGAAATTATTATTGCTCGTGACATATGGGTGACGAGGCTAAGATAAATTCAACAACGGAAGGCTCGTGGAGACATTGTGTACAAAGGAGATTACTCGTATATGGCGACTAAACCACAAGGATAGGAGATTGGAATGTAGGAGGCGTTCTCGACAAACTTGACAAAGAGGGAATAGTCATTTCATAAAGCGAGAGGCAATCTGCTCTAGAACCTGGCAAAATGTCACTATAAGGGGCCATCTGGCCCAACAATTGAAAATGTCAATATATAGATAGATATATAGAAAGTAGGGTTGTTTACGGATGAATGAGACAGGGACTAGCTATAATTTATATATGATTTGTCGATCAGGACATTTTTAGTATATAAGTTTTGAAATTTTAGTTTATCAATTAATTTATAGATAGTATTTTGTGTCATAATGTATTCACGAGTAAAATTATAAATCCTTGTTTTATTTTAGTCTGGAATCTGTTTAGAAATATAATTCACTGTTTGAGGTCTTCTTTTAGTAGAATATGAGGGAGAAGATGTACACTTTGGTTAGATTAATTCGCGCGATAGGGTTCTTTGTCTTGAAGCATATTAAACGAGCCCATTTGAAGATCCTAGATGTGACTTGGTAAAGGTGCAGTGAGAATTCCAGTAACTCAGTAAATGTGATACCTAGGTGTTTGACGGAGACGATTAATAGACTCGGAGCCAAGCTTCATTAAGCTAGTTTTATTCGGGTTAATTTTGAGGTAAATTTCGACTTGTAATATTTGCAGTGAAGATAGCAGCTGAGCGACAGCTGATTTGAGAGAACCAGGACTGGCAGGGTAGCTAAAATCTACAACCACGTTATCGCATATTTATAAAGTTTTGATTCGTCATTCTCAAACTAAATCTGGGAAAGTGATAGATTGAGAAGTCTAGAGCCGTATACTGGTCCCTGCGAAACGCCAAAAGGGGTAGAAATTGACCCCGAGTGACCATTGTCGATTTTTACAACCATTGATCAGTTTTGGAGATGATAACTGATAAGCTTAATAACGCGACCGCAGGTACCGTTAGTTGATAAGGAGGATTTCTTTTCCGAGAAGAAGACTGTGTCGATTGTTTTGGAAATGTCAAGGAAGTAGAGAGTGTAGCTGTTTTTTGGAGAGATGGGGGAATAGACGTGATTAAGGACGCTAGTAGAGGAGCAGCGCTCAGTCACAAATCCGTGTTGATCATCTAAAGAATGAAAACTGTTCGTGCATTACTGAAAGTGGATATATCATTATAAAGAATGCTGGGATGATATAAATTGGACAAAGGTCCTTAAAGGAAGTCGACGATATGCCGCTATTCGGAATCGTGTGATCGTCAACTGGCTATTTCGGAGGCAAGATGAAATAAAATGACTCACTTTAGATTTCAGCAGGCAGAAAGAAAATGGTCCAACTCAAGAGAGGTGATCATGCCAGCTTAGATTCTATACTGGTCATATTAATGTTTCGGTTTAATGTCCTCAATATATTGGACGATCATAGTCGGTTAGACGAAATTTGTACGGACTTCCGGAGACATTTTTATTAGTCGTCACTGTTGTAGTAGAGAATGTGGATTAGTAATCTAGCAGAAAGCTCAGACAATCATCTGTAAACTGCTATCGGTAAAGTCAGTAAAGTTAATATGCGATACCTTCGATTTATGAAATAGCTGATTCTTAATTATTTACAATTTCCGACGAGAAATTTGGGCTGATCGAATGCGCTTTTCAAAACTAAGCGCTTGCTTTTTTACTATATGCTGAATAAGGTAATCAATAAGTCTTGAATAATCGCGTTCTTGTGAAGAAGTGCGTAGTCTTAAATTCCAGGCCAAATTATCTCGCGCTTTGAAAAGTCTTTTCGAAGTCTGCACGTGTTGGTTGGAGGTGACAAAGGATATGCTGAAAGATGGACCGTCATGGGTCCGAGAAAAGCAAGAAGATAATTTGTCGGGGATGTTAATTTCTTTCTTGACGATGGCATTACGGAATCGTTTAAACTCTTCCCAAAAAATGAAACTTCTGAATTTTTGTATTCTGGTTGCGCACATTCGTTCTTTTGTTGTGTTGTGTGGATGTAAGCAATGTAATGATGCTGCCTGTATTCATTCAGTCTAAATTATAATTTAATTCTCTTTTCATACACTTTTGTTGATATGCTTAATTTAATAATTAAATTATTTTTTAAACTGTGTTCTTTTGCACTTACCTAGTCAGATTCAAATGTACAAGTTCTATTGTTATTATTACTGATTTTGTTTTTCGTTATAAATGAAAATTGTCTTAATTAATCACAAGTACGTGTAGCACAAAAAATTGCTGAATATGTGCTTATTGTGCAATAACATAATTGCACTGGTAATACGAAGTTTATTTTAATTTAAAAGATCTCATATAATATATATAATATATTTATTTGTTAAGAAGAAAATCACTCCAAACATTTGGCCTGACAACTGACGGGCGCAAGTTAGTCAGGCCAGGAATGGTAGCATGAACCTTGCCAGTTCTAGCGGGACACAACCATCATCTCGATATATTTGAAGCCTCAAGTTTGGCCTAACCATGCAGTAGCGCTTAGTGTTACATGTGTAGTGACGGAATGAGAGCAAGCGTACAGACGTAGGGGGAACTTTTAGCCACTGACATCTGGGCAGATAGTGCTCATCAGCCGTGGTTTGCAGACTATCTATGAGAAAGAAAATTCCGAATACAAACCATCCTCACTAAGAACGGTAAACCTGGTGTTCTTTTACATTCCACATATTACTATGAGCGATACATACTATAATGATTAAATGTTGCGTTAGCCGTCATGCAGTAAAAAAACGATTGCCTCATCTGCTGAGTTGTGCAGGATGGATAAGTGAAATCAGGTTACTGCAGGCACATTTATCGCTGATTAGTTCTCCTTTCCTTCTATTCCATCTTCTTAATATATTAATACAGCTCTTTCAAATACTATGAATATGATTGGTGTTGATCATATCAATATCGGATTGCCAAAAGTCGAAAATAGTAGACTACCATTCATTGAACCTAGGTTATTTTTTAACATGGGCGCATTTCATATGCGAATATTGAAACAACATGGATGACAAGAATTTCTTGTGCGTACGTTGGGATAAATTAGAAATCGAAATATGTTGTGTATCTAATCCAGAATAAAGGATCCTAAGTGCATTATAGAACTCGTAGCATCATCCTTCTCTGTGCGCTATTGGCTTCGAACATCTCGTTCCATAGAATTTTCTCAAGCCAGTAAATGGTGCGTCGGTTTTGTCCTTAGAACACGGGCTGTAGCTTACTTAATTGAATGGATCCATGTAAATAGCAGACTTGGTGCGGCACGTTTATTATATCTACGATACTCAATTGAAAACCGTAATCAACGTTATCTTTTCGTTGTATCTGTATATGCTCCGAAATAAGCTCTTCAATAAGTAGAACAAGAAGTTCAGATAGTCTTGGTTATGGGTGGCATGAATGCTCAATTTTGGCGCTCATGTAACGCAGAATTTTTTTCATGTGGAAGCTGAATGCGCAATGATAATGGTGAACAGCTGTTGGATAGTTGTGCTCAGCATAGATTATATTTAAGTCGCACAAACTTCAGACATTGTGCAAGATATTGCCTCACATGGCGCTTTCCAACCTCCAGACAACGCTGGACTAAAATAGATAATGTAGCAATTATTTGTAGATGGCGTAATTGCATCAAGGATTGTGGTTTTTTGTGGAACACTTATGGTAACTCGGGCCATACATTTATCCGTTGTGTCAACGACGGTGTCAACCATGTTTCGATGGCCGATCGTACATGGGCTAACGGGGCTATGGCGGTGGTGCCACCAGGGCGTGGTGGATCTCCGACCGGCAATCGGATCTCCTATAAAATACCACATGAGCCCGACGACGGCACCATGACTCGGCGTGTGTTCCCGGCCACAAAAGGGTTCAACAGCCACAGGATTACATGGACTCTTGGACAGTACCCCGTACTTCCGAATGGCGAATGAGCTCTCAACAGCCACCGGCAACCACGCAACTTACTGCTGCCTTGCAGACTGCGCTTGGATGTGCAAAGGCTAGAGGTGCGTCCTCGATCAAAAAGCCGAGTGGTGAGGGGACACCACTTGTACCAAATTCCCAAGAAACTCTATGAAATGTGGAGCCGGCTTATCCTCAAAAAGGAGTCAGCCGCAGTAAAACAAAATTTGCAAAGAAAATTTATGGGAGAAGAACAAGCTGGATTCCGATCAGGACGAGGTTGTATAGAAATTATTTTAAACTTATCCCATGTTCTTAAACAGCGACATGCATATCGCCGTCCCACAATAGCCGTCTTTCCAGACTTCAAGAATGCATTTGACTCCATAAATCGCATTGTTCTATTCGATATTTTGTCGTAAAGTGGTGTACCAACCAAATTTGTAAATATTATACACGCTCTCTACACAAACACTTCTAGTCGCATATGGGTCACCAACAAATTAACCCAAAACTTTACTACCGGTAATAGTGTTTGTCACGGCTGTCCACATCCCTCATTTTTGTTTTATTTTGTAATAGATACTATTGTGAACCACACTGTTTCACACGTTCAGGATACGAATGTTGAAGTTCTTTCGGGCGGTAGATTTGTCGATTTTGACTGTGTAGAGAATATCGTACCAGTATTCGACAATCAATATTCTGCTCAGGCTACCTTGAAAAGATTAGCTGAAGTTCCGTCTTTCGGTATGAAACTCGCACCCTCTAAATTTAAAATACTTCTACAGGATCACCCACCACTCGCTTGAACTTTGCGGCTGCATCGTGAAGACTTAGTTAACAGGTTTATATATCTGACGAAATGAGTATAAGAATCGCGAAAGCTGAGGAATTTTATCGAATCTTCGTTATTTATAAAGAAACGCAAGTATTTCACTCTGCCTTATAAGTCGTGTTTACAATGCATCTGTACGGGCAGTTTTATTATACGCTAGTGAGACTTGGCTCCCTAGAGTTGATGGTTTTAGACACTTACAAGCATTCGGCCATCGTTTTCTGATAAGCATGATACATGTAGATTACCAACACTTAATAATAACCACTGACATCTGTAGACGAATTGGACAAGTGCTCCTCCATCAACTACGTTGGCTCGGTCACGTTTTACGTATGCCCCCAATTCGATTGCCCAGTAAAGCACTATTCTTTCACCCAGAGCCAGATTGGCGTAAGAAAACATGTGGACAGATTTTTACATGGCAGAAACAGTTAAAGTCAACTACATCAAAATTAGGTAGTATGTGGCCCACTCGTCTGCCAGGATGGAGTCCGCGTGCGCATCATAGTTCTTGGTTGGAATCATTGTGCGATATGGTATCGAGTCGCGCACAGTATCGATCTTGTTGCAGATTTATAGTAGAGTCATCTTCAGAACTTTCTTTTCTTATCAGGGAAGAGTTAGCTGCGAGATTTGGTTTTGTTTATGACGTGATACAACGAAAACCGGAAGGAAGCTGTATTTCTGATGTTGCCTTAAGCTATCGCTGACTTCTCCATAATGGTGTTGTGTAGAAGTTTATTTTTCTTCACTTCTTTGCTTTATCTAGATAAATCTACTCATTATAACTAGGTGCTTTCTCTCTCTCTCATAAATCTCACTAATAATTTGTGTGCATAAATTATTATTTTTGTCGTTTCTTGTTTTTTGTTTCTCTTATCGTTATATGGTAGTGAAAAATTAGTTACTATTGACATTTTTGTGGCTGTTCATGATGATGATGCCTATGATTAAAAAATTGCGCAGTGTAATAATTTTAATTGTAGTGAAATCTTGTATTTTGATAGTGTTTTTAATGTCTACCGGAAATTTGGACGATGTATGTGCTTGTATTGTATTATAAGTATAAGACGATTTTAATTATTGTAAAACATTTCTTTAGAATAATGTGTTATGTATTGCGTACTTGATCAAAATTTAGATCAAATGCGATTTTGCTTACTGGCAACTCTTTACTAGGAGCTCCTGCTATGCCAAATACCCACAATATGTTTGGTCAAGAAATATAGGTCATTCGGTTGGTACTATCTCATATTTATACTTAATCCTGTAATAATCAGGTAAACTTATTATAGTCTGGGTAATATGGCTTCAAATCCAACACAATCTATATAATGTATACAGAACATTTATGGGCTACCAATACAGTGTTATTGGAAATAATAGCCATTCTGAATATATTTTATTCCTACAAAGACTTATATTCTTTCTTTGATGAAAATTTCGTGGTAATTTTGACATAGCTCAATGAATAATACAATAGGGGCTTCACATTTCAGAGAATTATTACATATTAAACATATGCACTGTCTAACTGACCCACAATTCTTGATCAAATAGATAGCTTTGACTTAGCATTGGAAAAGATTTTATATGATGTTCACTACTAATTTTGAGTACACATAAGTATAGGAGATTGAACCGTCTCACTAGCCGTATTTTTGGCCAATTATATAGTGGATTTTGAGCTTAGTGTCGTCATCTACTGATGAATCGCTAGTAAACACGTAACTCCTGTATATAGCAAGTTATACTGTTTGTTCATGCCGGCTTTGACATATTCTTATGATCCTATTCTACTTAACGTATTACTTGGTATGAAAATCTAACACAGATTCTAAAGACAGAAACCATCACAATAATGTTAAGGTCCAGTTACAGTGATGGACTGGATTCAACCGACGGTAAACCTGGTCGTTCACCTGATCTGTATTGTGACTAGAACAGAATTGTTACCGGTTCATTGATCTTAAGTAAATTTTTCTGGTACCTTTTTTGGCATTCTTTCTCAGTTTACAATTAATCACAGGTCCCAGGAACAAACTAATAAGGCGAATATTATATTTCTTTTAACCATTTCATTTATACTTCTGACTGGTTGATCTCAGATTAGCTAACTAACTTTTCACTATATAAATGCGCATCACTTGCTGTAAGTCTGTAACTTCTATGTACAACCGACTATGTTTTATTAGTTTCTGCATTATAATTTGCTACTTACATGTGTTTAACCTGCTTGATTAAACCGCTTTTATGACATAATCATCACCATGCACAGCCATAAAGAAGCCAAAATTGACTAATGTTTAATTGCCATATAACCATAATAAGCGAAAATTGTAATTCGTATTTTTCATAGATGAATGTGGACTGTAAAAGAAAAATAGGTCGCCTATTCCTAGTGTCAAAGATAATATAGTCACTGAATCTTGTACTTAATAGGTAAATTCGTATTAACTAAGTTTGATGTAGTGAACCAAGGTTGGAAGATTCATGTAATATCGGGTATTGACCAATATGGTTGCTTATTCGAAGAGATTAGACAAATATACGCGTACTTAAATTTTTCAGTCAAAAGGTGATAATTTTCTGGCGCTCCTGTCTTTTCCGCATGTATGCGCTGTTAAAATCTATGTTCGTATGCACAATTTACTTTACAATTTATGATGGGATACTCGATCTAAAGTAGGAAATGGTTACATGCATACATAAATAAATATAGGCCACCCGAACGATAGGTTTGAGATGAACCTGTATCAATAAAGCGAAATTAATCAGTTTTGTCTATTTGACACTCATTCAGGATAGATTGTCACGTGTTTCTAAACACGTTGTATCTTGGTTAGTGAGGGTATGTTGCGGGGTGAACAGAATACCTATATTACAAATACTAATTTCTTGATTCGAGATTGCTGGTTAACTAACTATGTGTTTCCAATCATCCACCAGGTCTGCCTAGATAGTCATGTGAGAAGAATGCCGTTTCCTAGTGGAGATGTTTTGTATTCGGAGATCTACTTTTCAGTATAGTCTTCCATCAAAGACAGAAGAGCCATTTTTACCTAGATGCCAGTGGCCAAGGTTTTTTCAGCAGCCGAAACCTGCCCTTCGCGTCTGACACGCTTACTACACATTTAATATCTTGGTTAGTGAGGGTATGTTGCGGGGTGAACAGAATACCTATATTACAAATACTAATTTCTTGATTCGAGATTGCTGGTTAACTAACTGTGCGTTTCCAACCATCCACCAGGTCTGCCTAGATAGTCATGTGAGAAGAATGCCCTTTCCTAGTGGAAATGTTTTGTATTCGGAGATCTACTTTTCAGGATAGTCTTCCATCAAAGACAGAAGAGCATTTTCTACCTAGATGCCAGTGGCCAAGGTTTTTTCAGCAGCCGAAACCTGCCCTTCGCGTCTGACACGCTTACTACACATTTAATACTAATTTTTACTGCTTAGTTAGACAAATCTCTAGATATCTCGTGGAACGGGTTGATGGCTATATCCCATTAGATTCGACAAGGTTCATGCCAGCAAACCCAGGGTGACTATCTTGTGCCCACCGGCTGTCTGGCTGGTATTTTCAATGAGTTATTCTATCTGACACATTGCAAATTGATGATCCTTCTTTCCTGTCCATGCGAGAGTTCTAGTTATTAATCGTGTGTCCTATCTACAAATGAAGTTTTACTTTAAATCTTTCTTCATTTTAGAGTTACAACGTTTTGTTTGTTATGCGTTCATTTCGACATATGTAAACTGTTACAGTTAAATACTGTTTGTTGCGAAGAACTAATATATATGCAAGTATGTATTAGGTTTTGCGAACCTAGTAACAAATTAGTTCAGTTGTGACCAGAAGGATAAACCAAAGGCAGCATGAACGGAAAGTATAATCTCATGCACATTCGTTTCGTGCTTACTGGCGACTCATCAGTAGGAGATTGTACCGTTCTATTATTCCACATTCTTCTACCGAATATATTGTGTTTAAAGGGCGTAATACCGGCTCCTACTGATGAGTCGCCAGTAAGCACGAAACGAATGTGCATGAGATTATACTTTCCGTTCATGCTGCCTTTGGTTTATCCTTCTGGTCACAACTGAACTAATTTGTTACTAGGTTCGCAAAACCTAATACATACTTGCATATGTAAACTGTGTTTGGGCGTTTTGAATGCAGCTCCTTATTTGGAGGAGTTTTCTAATAAATATTAGCATATGATTCTGTGCATTTAAGAGGCATTTGGGCAACTTAGTGATTGCCAAATGAATTTATCGCTAAATTAAGTTGTCTTCGCGGCTAGCAGCACTTAAGGCTGATGAACCCTGGCAGAATATGGCTCTCACATATACGCTCTATTCTCCTCTTTAGATTTAATCTGGGTCCTGTGAACTATAACCTCCAAAAAACTGACGTAATTTTCTGTGAGATGTAACCACGTGAAGCATACAAATCGAACGGGTATCTCAACATACTAGTATCAACTATAATCGTGTAAGCTAATGGTGGCTATCATTTGTTCTTGATGCGAGAGTAACACAATCTCTGCACTGGTTAAATAAATGGATCTGTTCACTGTCTTGCTGCAAATTTCGGTTACAGTGCTGCTGTCGGCGGTTACACAAATTTGTGTTTACTAAAAACGAATATAAATTTGCTGTAATTCTTCGGGGAAATCCATGTTTCTTCGGGGTTCAATGTAACTTTAATCCATAATGTACGAAAAATAATTATGAGAGATTTGGGGGGTGAGCTTAAGCAAGCTTCATCCTATTTCCTGACGGTTAACCCTTTAAGTTTTTGTATGGTATCTAACATTAATCAGTATTACAGCAGAATGCTAAAGTGTTATTTAACTGCCGTATATATGTGTGTGGGCAGTATATGAACCCTAGGTAGCACATTAATACTGTGGGGTTTAGATTATGTTAGTTTGAACTCTCCTCTTTGAATTTATTGTTTCGGCAAACTAACAGTGTTGAAACTTTAGTAATGCACCCGTGTTTAAGAAGTTGTTCTGCACTACTGCATAAATATGCGTGAGCCACAACATTCACCAAACGCGATTATCGCTATGATACATTCTATATGCTTTTCATATTTTGTAAATTCCAGCATTAATATTTGATGGAATTTGTTGATAACTTATGAATTAATCTGCATAACTATATAACTTATTTTGTTCCAATGCTAACAATTTTAAATTATCTATTTAACTTTATCTAACCAGGATACTTCGATTGGCCACTTTAAGATGGAAAAAATATGTGCTCGCAGTTTTTGTCCTATTTTGCATCGCGCTGTTTTTTATCTACAGTGGAAACCATCCCGTAAGCTGATTTAATTGTTAATTTTCGTTTTACACATTGCAAAATATTCTTTTTTATGTTCTACATTTCCGGGCATCTAGTACTGTATGATTGACACACAATTTATCAAAGATGTCAGTCACCAGGTCTGTGGGCTCCACCCTGTCGGTGGTTGCATGTGAGCGAATAATTTTGAAGCTTTTCACCTTGAGGATCAGCAAAGGAATCAATTTACTTTATTTATGGCAATGAGAACTATGCTTCGATACTCAGCAAGTAGCTTAGCCAATCGCTGTCCTTAATATTGCTGAAGTGTAAATTTGGCTGTCAGAGGCTTTTGGAGACTTTTGCCTCAAGAGTATGAATAGTGTCAATTTCCTATATTGAATCGCATTGTAAGCTGACTTTAGCGAAGCGAAAATTCCTGATTTGAGCTACAATGTTCCGAACCGATTTGAATATGCATGAACGTGTCACTGATGTTCAACTGGTTTAATCAGTGGATTGGACAACAATCAATGTGTATATGCATTTAAATAAATAAAAAATAGTGCAGAATGCCTTCACTAACGCCAATTATTTTGTTTGATATACCGTAGCTACTGCCAAAAGCACACCAAATAGAATCTGAAACGTCATATAGTGAAAGCTTAATTGAGTATTGGCTTGCCTTCCTATGATAACATTTGAGAAATTGTGTGCTATTTTCTATGTTGAAACGGAAATTATTTAAGCTGTGCATCTGCTGGTTCATAAGCTTCTCAAGGAGTTTGCTGCCATCCACGCGGCGAATGCAGAACCATTCTGACTTAATAATGATGAGATAGATAAAGTGTCATAGCGTTATAAAAAACTTGAATTGTACGCTCATATTCGACGTGTGGCCTATGAAGAACTTTCAAACGTACTCCAGCCCGCCACATGTTGCGAACAATATGGTTAGATTTTACGTGAATCCTCGAAATTGTTTCGAGATGGACGTCTAAACGCCTACTTTACAGACTTTCAGTCTCATTGACGCTCAAAAATCCTGCAATATCGGAGATATTCCTTTTAAATTCTTCTTGTTCGATGGAACAGATGTTAAAAAGTATCTGCAAAAGCTCATTTTCGCAATGTATATAGAGGATATCGGCCCTAACGAGGAAAAATTACGTGATGCCTATACACAAAATTGGTCAAACTGGTAGTTCTGCCAATTAGGTACGTACAACCTAATAACAAATTTAATATAGGTTATCTCTCGACAACAAAGAATATATATCTAGTATATATTGAATTGGAAGATGTCACGATGACCACGAAATATAATATCTGATGAGGATCGAGGCCAGAGTGTACGAATTGGCTTGTGTAATAGGTGTTCAGAAGTAGTTGTAATTCACAGTTTCGGTGAAATTTAGTGTATCTCGAAAACCATTGCGTTGTTACCGTATATATAGTAAGTTAGCATAGTGGAAGACGTTATTTGAAATTAAATCCATTACTGCTTGTATACACACATGAGAAATAATGTACCGTCCAACTATCCAACATTCCTTGAACAAATATAAAATTGATATAGTGTGTATTTCCAGCTCCTAATGATGAGTCGCCAGTAAGCACGAAACATGTGTACATAAAATTATAACCTTTGTTCATGCCAACTTTGGTATTTCCCTCCGGTCCTATTTGAACTGATTTGTTACTAGGTGCGCATTAACCAGTGCACAATTTTATATGTTGTTGTCATCCGCAACAAAGACAACTTATACCGTTTTAAATGTTTGCTTTGTGCTATATCAATATAGGTCATTGAGGTATTCGTGATAAGCGAGAAAGTTCAACCAGGCTAATTCAGATGGGCTTGTGATAGTGATCAGGATTCGTGGAAAAAGTCCTGTTCACTCTCTCACACTCCTTAGTTGCGCTAACAGTATCATTGATCCTTCATGATTTCCTTTATAATCTTTGCTATCGCGCAATATTCTGTCTCATACTAAATGTTATTCTTAATTATGGTGCCCTGACCAAAATCTTTCGACTGCTCGAAGCCTGTTATAGTGAATCATCGGACTAGTAAGTGTCTACGTTCATCAAGAATGTGTCATAGCTCTTATCCTATTTAATTTTTCTATCTACAGTTCTTGATGAGGTCAACGTAGTGGTTCCGTAGTGTATTTCCGTGGTCGTGACCGGCTCTTTGACTTCAAATACGCTGACGCTTCTTTTCCAATAACTGAAAAAAGTCAATCTCACGAGAGCCATTAATTGGGCTGAAAAAATGTCCATATTATGCGATCTGAAGCTAAACGCATTTAAAACAGTTGTTATGTTCAACTTTGAACCAAAGAAAAAAAATCGTGTTGAATGGCGTCCTAATATCAGTCGTGAAGTATTTCGTTTGCCTACCATCGGTAGTGAAAATACGGATCGTCTTCTGCCGAGATTTCTAGACGTGTTACCTTTGCGGCAGATGCCTGTGGAAATTTAACTGTGACGCATTAGTTACAGTGAGCTTTTGTATTTCTGTCTGTAATGAGGATGTGCACATCATTGTCGAATTGCTTGTGAGATGTGCGTTCCTTTGAAAAAGGTTTCCGAAAGATATAAATAATTGATTCGGAGTAAATTTGAAGACAGTGGATGCAAAGACCTTGTTGGATGCAACAAGGGCCAGGTAAACTTGAACTTTTTTTACTATCTTTCATGATGATGATGATGATGATAATCCTCATCAAGTTGACAATGATAAATTTGAAGCCTCTTGTTCGGTTTTGCAGCCTAAATTGTTAAATAAATGTGAACAAGAATATCAGATACGGGAGATAAGATTCTTCTACTGAATTTTAATCCCATCACTGATGCCTTATAAATAGTCGCTCTTCGTTTATACTTTTATTCACCTTTTGGTGGCAGATTCACTAAGCAAAGGAAAATATGAGACACTTATTCTCACTATGAATGCACGACGTAGAATCTAAAGTGAAAACCTAATTTCATAATTATGTGACAATGAAGCACCAGTTTATATATACTCGGGTTTTGCTGTTATGATAAATTGATTGAAATTTATCCTAAATTACCGTCCACATTAGCGGATCACATTCTTTAAATCAAATATGCAGACTTGAGATAAAAGATCGTATTGTTTATAATTGGTCGCACAGCATATTACAAACTCTCATTAAACATATATACTAATGTATTCTTTGTTAGCAGATCTAATATCTATGCTATAGTGTATTAGATATTGCGTATCTAGTAACCAGCGTGTGTTTCGTTTTTATTAGCATCTCATCAGTAGGAGCCGGTATTAAGTCCTACACGCAACATATATTTGTTTAAGAAATGTTGGACGGTACATAAATTCATTCGAATGTGTATTTAAGCATTAATAAAGTTAACTTCAAAGAAAATATACGACATTACAACTTCAATGCTGACTCTCTGTATTTAGTATTTACTGAACCTGTAATGGTTACGAACTCACAGAATTCGTGATACAAAGCCCATAAGGCGTACTAAAACAATGGTTTTCGAAATTACAACCAATTCGGAGCACATGTTACTCCATCAAATCTATTCAATCTGGCTGTGATCAATATCAGATATCACATTAAATAGTATATATATATGATGGGGTGAACTAATTTATATGCAAATGTGTGTTAGGATTGCGTGCCTTGTGTCAATTTTTATAAGCCTGATGCGCTTCTACGTTCTATTGTAATTATCAATGCACGCCCACATTCTGGCTAACGAGGATCAATCAACGCATTTATAAGCTAAGCGAAATTATATAAGTGGCTCACGCCGCTAGTAATCTCGCAGTCTCATCTCCGACTGATTTAAATATTGCTGATGTGATTAATGAATTTTGTCAGTTGTCAAATTATTGTCACATATTCAAAAAGTTGTACTTGATTGGAAATGTCGGATGTAGAATTTCTATTCAGACTCGAATATGAACCTTTTTCAGATTCGTCACACGTATATGAGTTCTACAATTTTTTAAACATCGGTTTTAAAAAAAATATTTTATGATAGTTCTTACAACAGGAGAAACTAATATACACATTTTAATAAACCTTTCAGGCTATATTTATTTCTAATTGACGTCTGTTATTTTTGTTTTTTTAGTTCTTCAAACAAGAGTCTTCATTCGGTGAGTTAGTTGAAATATCGATTTATTCAATAAGATTTGGTGATGAAACAATTATTTGAGTCAATTTCGCGGTATTGATACAAACAACAACTCCATTTTATCCAACCCGTCGCACAATACAACAGAATAATCGTCGTTTACACGTACTGACGCATCTCGATGACATTTTATGAAGATAATCAGAGCACTACAACAAACCTATTAATACACCTAACTAAAAAAAATTTGGAAAGTAACGATTGTATAATTCCGTGTCTGTGAAGCATCAGTTTTAAATATTGACGTGTTGGAGTTATGAAAGTCTTTCCGGCTCATTGCCAAAGATATTTGCAGTCTATTGGCTAGCGGGTCCTAGCTAGACTTATTGGCGAAGTTAACAAGAAACTTACCCGTCCTACCAAAATACAACCAATCTACTCTGCTTGGAAGCCTTCGATACAATTTTACTGCATATTAAAAACTTAATTAATATGACAGAATACAAGCATGCATGTCTGAAAAAGAAAGGAGTGTTTCGATTTTTATTGGAAATTTTGGTTACTAGCGCCTCGAAATAGGGTACTCTTAGCAAATATTGCTTCTCAACACGTGGATAGCCGAATTAAAATATTATCCTTCTCCGCCAGTAATAGTTGGCTTAATTTTCTTCAAAATGTCCCACATAAAAAACGATAAAAATAATGATTCCTTAATGTATCAATTGGCGCGCAGTGTTTACTGAGTTCCCTTATCTGTAATCTTGTAGAGTGAATGAACGAATCGGACTGAAAATGAGCCTTAAAGTGGGACCTGCAGTAGAGAAAGCTCCAGTTATTCTAAAAACAAATTGACATCGTCGTGAATTGGATTGAGAGTGAATATAGATTATGCTGACTAAAAACATTTTTATAACAAGTTGGTCTGTTCTGCCGGTAGAAGCAAATTGCTTTATTCGAATTCACCGTCTCTGTGGAGATCTAAGCTCAATATGGCTACCGACGCTGCCACCCTTGTCTTTTAGTCGTCTCTTTCGGTCATCATGTGCTGCTTTAGCTCAATGATCGTTAGTTCATTGATTTTTGGAATTCCCGATGTCTTTGTTTTGGGAGCTTGTTCGTCTTCTAGTGCTAGAATACCGAAGAAGCGCAGTAAGCATGTTAATTGTCCTGGTACCTAGCAACTGAGTAAAATGGTATACTTTTCTTATCCTGACGCGAGTGGTATGCAGTGAGGTATGATGTTGCAATTCTGCTAGCCGGTGTCATTGCTGAGGTCTTACTTCACTGATTGGTTTTTATTTCTGTCAAATTTGGCCACCAACCAGCTTGGGACATTCTATTTCTTATCTATAATTTCAACACCAAGCCAGGTCAAGTGTGCGTAAGAAGTCTGACTCGGCTGAAAATTGCTGTGACATTGTCCTCAGGATATTTTTTGCTCTAGCATTCATTGGATCATGTTTCTTTCTAATCAATACTACAGGCAACATTTTGCCACAAGGCGAGAATCAAACCACAATGCATGTATATGAAAAGCAAAATAAGATATGCGTCTCTCACCTCTAGCAGTCACGCATAAATTTTACTTGGCTGGAAATGTCGGATGCACAATTAAAATGTAGTCACGAACATTAAATTTTTGCAGCTTTCGCTACATATATATAGGTAATACAATTAAAGAATCATTGATTGCGCGGGTGGAGGTAAAAAAATTAAAAATCATATTTGCGAGCTTGAGGTAAACATCAATTCCATTGTATTTAACCAGTCGTCGAACAACATGATAAAACTACCGCCAGTCGCACGCACTGACCCGTTTCGACCTTCCATGATCATCAGAGTACGAGGGAAAACTGACTAGCGAGGATCAAAACACTATGAATGTATATGAAAAGCTAAATTAGATATGCGGCTCTCACCTCGAGTAGTCTCGCATACATTGTACCTGACTGGAAATAATTAAATAAAAATGATTAGCTGTTATCCATTCTTCTGATGTTTTAGCGCTGATGTATTTGATTTTGTCAAGTTATCATAACCTCGCTGCTCTATAAACATAGACGTTTTCAATCCACCATGTAGTAGCGTAAATCCTCATCGATATATGTATGCATATACGTTTTTTGTATTTGCTACATATGATACATCGTATCAGACGATGTGTTTAAGTTGCATCTTCAGAAATAACATTCATTTTTGGTTAGAAATTCAAACGGTATATTTAAAATTATGGACTCCCAAGCAGGCATGCTCATGTTTGAGCCCTACCCCCAGCCAAGTTCTGGACAATACTTGAAGTGTTCCCAATAAGGACAAAACCGGTCGACTGGATGGAATGTCTTTTCTACATTACACAATGCTTAGTTTATGTACATAATGGGATTGGTGTTTATTTCCAGATTGCAATCTTGATTTAAATAATTTATTTTCATTTTAATTTTCTCAAATCCTAAATAATGCATGTTATTCCGCAATAACAGAAACAGAACTCTCAGTAGAAGTAAGAAATCTGGTAATCCTGCATTTTGAATTTTCTGGCAGTTTTGTTCTTAATCTGTGCTGAATGCAAGAACTCTGGATAGAACAGGGTAATAATAAAACTGCTGATACTATTGTATTAGTAGAAAAATCTTTTCTCGTGATTACAGGCAGCATTTTCTGCTTATTTACTGTCTTCAATTTACTTTACATATTTATATGTGACTGACCTCTTGGTTTAAAGATGTTACAGTAGATTTTTAGACCGTATATGTCGAACATGGCCCTATAGATAATGTAAGAATTTCACGTTCGTCTAATGAAGAATACAAATATCCATTGATAAATCTGTGTACAATCTACTCAATAATGTTTTTGAGAAAGATAAGGCTAGAAAAAATAGTAATTTATATCGTACTAGGTCATTATCAATTAGTTTACAATTATACTGATTATAAAAGATGGTCTGCGATTTGCAGTATATATATATATATATTTTTATAATATGTTGTCCCCATGAATTATAAACAGGTCGTATGTTTAAGGTAACTATTTTGTGCATTCTTAGATTTCGTCAAGTAACCATTCACTTTCGTAAGTATTACAATTCTGTCAAATCTTGTAAGAAATAATGCTGCTAAATAAAGACAAAATACGTCGGTTCAGTTTACCTCAAATAATCACAATACGCCCAACATAAAAATGCCCTAACACAGATAAAATTGTCAGCTTTTAATTAAATGAACTAAAGTGAAGAATTTAAAATAGATCACATCACTTCTCAAAGTGACACAACTAACAAAAATTGAAGACCAATTAACTTTAACTTTAGTTCTAAAAATATAACTTCGAACATGAAGTATATATATATATATATATATATATATATATATATATATATATATATATATATATATATATATAAATTGAAGTTTAATGGCAGGATTTTTTTATGTACTTTTAGTCACTTTAAAATAACCATTACATAAGCTAGCAGTGAACTTATAAAGTACTCTCGTTTCCGTCTTATTTGGAACTTGTCAGCTACATTTTATAATTTTCCGCGCCTAAGGCCCGAAACGGGCAACTGCGGTGTCAGAATCAAATGTGCCTTGATTCGAACCCCGTCGCCTGGTCTACTTGATAAATTGTTTTTTTTAACTTATGCAATTATTTTAAATCAAGTTTGCGAGCTTGAAGTAAACACCAATCCCATTATATTTAACCAGTCGTCGAACAACATAACAAAACTAATGCCAGCCGCAACGCACTGACGCCTTTCGACCTTCCATGATCATCATCAGAGTACGACGGCGAACTGACTATTGAGGATCAAACCGCATTGAATATATGGAAATCAAATTTAGATATGCGGCTCTCACCTCTAGCAGTCTCGCATACATTGAAGTTGAGTTGAAATGTCGGCTGCACAATTTCTATGCAGTCACGAACATTAACTGTTTGCAGCTTTCGCCACATATACATATATCGGCAATACAATTTAAACGCGTCAGTGCGTTGCGGCTGGCGGTAGTTTTGTTATGTTGTTCGACGACTGGTTAAATATAATGGGATTGGTGTTTACTTCAAGCTCGCAAACTTGATTTAAAATAATTGTTACCACCACCCGCGCAATCAGTTACTGTTTAACTTATGCAATGTTTATTTTATTCTGACTATTTATATATATGCAGTGTATGGTTATTTTGGATCTGAAAAAATCCGTTTTTATTTCGATTCAAACTCACAGCAGATATAGTTTTTACTGAAGTGATATTTAATCAGGACGGAACCATTGTCTAATGGATGGATTGTATTTGCTATCTTATTCAGTACTTAGGTTACACCAATATTATTAAGTACGTGCAAATTTTCTAGACAATGGAATTATAACATTTTTAAATTATATTTTGCCACCATTGTGCACACACTAGTGCCTTTTTCAACATAAAGGTTCAACTCGTCAAATACTACCTGTCATTATTCGAAGGTTTATCGCACTGTTTTATTATGTATATTTTAAATTGCTCGTATCTCATGAATGACAATGATCTTATTTTCGTATTTAAACGTAAGTAAAACGGGTAACACCAGAGTTAAACAATACAACAATAAGTATGATCAGTGTTACTATTATGTTTAAATGGTAATGGTGAATGTGTCATGCGTCGGCAATGATTTTGTTATGCAATGCTGTGCATTTATAAATAATATGATTTGGCATTAATTGTGTGTTTGACACAATTTATGATATCAGATGCAAAGAAGCAAGTTTAATGCATTCAACGGCAAATATGCCTACGTAATCGGAGATCTCGCTGGCCAGGACAGCGGGTTTGGAAAAAGGTCACCGTCAATAAAGCGAAATTGGTCATGCCTCATCGATGAACTAATTTGGCCGCTAGATTACCATTTTATTTAACAATAAAGCTTCTCGCATTGAAAGAGATAAGGGATACGATGCGGTTTGATCCTCTGTCTGACATAACGAATAGTATTATCAAGCCATATGGTGGTTTGTCTAACTTTTCTGGATTTTTATTTATCCTGGCGGAAGGATGTGCAAGTGACCTTGTTAGAATGCCATAGACAACGTGGTCGGTTTCGATGTGGATTTTAAGGCTCATGATAGGACAATGGCACACAGAAGAAATTGATATAGTCCATTTTATTTATATTTATGTTACATTTACATCTAAATTAAATAATTTTAGCGTTAATCTTTTAAGGTGAGTATAGAATCGAAATATACAGATTTAAATAACTATTTACTAACTCCTAAATAAGCATAACCACATTTATACACATATATTCTTTTATGTTGAAAATGACACAGCGGTGAGCACCAGCGTATGTTTATACTTGGAATGGTCGGCCTAATGTACATTTACAGCCCACACGTGACTATAATTTTAATTATTTTGCGGCAGTGAAGTATGTATTGTGCTATTGTAACGCTGTACTGTAGTAGTAGTAGTATTCTATATATATATATATATATATATATATATATATATATATATATATTTGTTTAATCAATGGAGTCCATATAAAAAATATGATTTACTAAAATTCCTGATGAGAAAATATTGAAAATCACGTGATTTCACGGAGTAATTATAAAATAGATGACTATAATAAATAAATTATTTTATCACACACGGTATCGTGTATACATATTTTATATATCCATTTTTATGCTCAGTAAAAAAATAATTAATTATTTCCTAGAAAGAAACAAACACTCATTGAACGGATTAAAGTTAATTTATTTGTGAATATTTCTAGTTACATATTGTTACAACATTTAGATTTAGTTCATCTACGAAAAAACTTAAATGGCTCGTCGAGTATACATTGTTTTCCAAATGAATTCTGGAAAGTTTGTTGAGATGGTATTTTACGTCATATATGTGGGTGGTTGTGGCTTTGCACAGAAGAGTTTTTTTCATTGTCTGTTTATTTTACTTGTTTTCTAGATGTATGAAATTTGGTCTTTCATTTGGAACCAGCTAGTTTTCTGCCTAGGCTTAGCATTCCGTCTGGTTGCGAAAAGTGTGCACATTTGTTTCTCGTGCAGATGGTTTTTTGGCTATGCGTTGCTTGCGTGTGCATACTTGGTGATAATCGTACAGCCTAAATTCTTGCTTTGCGGCACATTTTTTGTTTTATACAATAAAGCCATCATTGATAGTGCGAGTGGTGATAAAAAATGTTTCTTTTGAAATGCGAGCCTTAATAAAATTCATTGTACCCTTCCTGTGTGCAAAAACAAAAAGAAATTTTATCGGATATAAGAAATATTTCTTTCGCATGGTCTTCTCAAATATCTACTAATGAACATATCTTTATATATAAATTGGAAAGCCAAACAAGATAAAATATGTTTCATTCAAAATTGCGTGCTTAATATAAACACAAATTCCATTGCACATAAATTGTCCGTGTATACCAAATGTTGCATAAGCTAGCAAATTAAATTCATCCAGTTGGCCGGTTTTGTCCTTATTGGGAACTCTTCTGAACATTCTTAATGCCTACTGGAAGAATTTCTTTTTCTACCTTAGACAACGCTTTGTTTATACTAACAAATATATATATATAAGGGGATTGTTGTGTATATCAAGCTAGAAACCTTGGTTTAAATAATGGCTTTTATCATTCGCACAGTAAATAATTATTTATTTGTTCTTTTGCTCGTCCGAACTGTTTTGCCAGTTTTTATATTAATGTTACATTTGTTTTGGTCAGAAAGGATAGGAGTTATTGGGCTATTTGAATGTTCGTTTTGCTTCTGCTTTTTTGTACTCATGAACTTTTTAAAACATTCAGTATGGAGGTTTTCTGCCTGACATAAATTGCTCCATAAATATTTAAGAATTTTTACGACTGCTTTTTGTTCAATTAAGAAACCAATCTGGATAACTTGGTGTCTGTTATGAATATATAATCAGTAATGGCTGATTTAACGCATGGCGGAACTCCTAATCAGATTAACATCTGGGGCAGCAGTTGGTGATATATATTTATAAGTTTTATCATGGTTACTCGCCGTATGTGCTTCTTAATGTACATTTTAAATTGTAAATAATAAATGATTTGTAGAAAGAAGGTAATTGATCTATAGTGTTCAAAACATTGCTCTCAGTGTGTTTGGTTCATTATTTTAGTCATTGTCGATGCTGGACGATTACAGAAATAGTTTCAAGTGGACTGTTCTGTTAATCTAACCGATGAGATCTCACGTTAAAATCCATTAGTTTAGCCTTATAAACATATATTAATACGTTGTCCTTTAAATGTTCTAACTCCTACTCAGCTTTCTGCTCTGAGCCTGTCTTTTTGACTCGTTTACATAAGTTATTTTCAGTTGTGTACTAGGTATTGCATACTTAGTCATAAATTTGTTCAACTAGAACCAGGAGGATATATCAAAATCAGCATGAACGAAAAGTGCATTCCGTGCTTGATGGCCACTCATCAGTAGGAGCCGGTATTACGCCATATACCTACTTTATATTTGGTCAATATATATGGGACTTATGGATTGTACCATTGAATTATGCGAACATCAGTCACAGATTTTTTCTATTCATGTTTGGTATTTATGGTGACATTTGCTAAAGTAAATTTTCGTAAACTTGCATTATTTTCATTTAGAACTACTTCTTTTTGACTGTTGTTAAACTCAGAAAATAAAGAACAGCAACTGGTTATTAGACGAGATACTGTTAACAGCAACGATGATGTGGCATTGCGCGCGAACCTTGTACGTCAAGAACCTGTTAATCCAGAAATCTCTGCGCGATCCATGCACGTTTTAAAAACTAAAACGGATGATGTTGTGCTTGGTGTTGCTGACAAAACCTCGAGTAATAGTGATGCTGAGTCATTGACAAGTGTGCCTAAGAACTCCCTAAAGACACCTATGTTCCTTTTCAAGGAATCTGAGATTACAGGCGGCCTAGATAGCAACGCTTCAGTTCGTGATATTCGAGATCGAGTTAAAGAAGTATGTAGAAGTTTTTTTAAAGGTCTGGTCGTGGAATTTTTTTCTTAACTAATAAAATGACTTCACTCGATTTTTTGAGTAAAAGAGTTAAATGCAATTTTTTCAGGCGTTCGTTTTCCGTTGAAATAGATAATATTTCGTTAACTATAATACATGCAGATCGTGACTGAAGGAAACTGAGGAAGCTGATCGACATATTCTCCAAACGAAAATAAAAATTTTCCTGTCGTATTTTTTTATTTCAATTCTTTTTAAATGATAAACCCTCTTGTGCAGTGCTGTCCTTCTTGTTGTGGATTTGACCGCATTTTTCTTGTGCGGAACAATTGATGGCACTTTTAGGTCGGTAAAATCTTGAATTTTGATCATTTTCAGGTGCTTGCTTATTGACTTCGATTGTTGGGTTCTCACTTGTCTCTTCTTTAAGCCCTCCATCAGCTGATTGTCTGAAAATGACGTTGGAACAAATTTTCGAGACCTCATTTCCAGTCTCATCTTGAGGGTTGACACAATACGCACAGGAGTAAAACACAACTTGTGGCAAATGTGGTATCCTCATTCAAGATTGTTACATTTATATTTATTTTAATTCCCTATATTTCGCCTTCTACTCATAACAATCGCAATTCTGATAAGATTTATCTTTTCCTCGGCAACAACATTTGCCACAAGTTGTGTTTTACTCCTGTGCGTATTGTGTCAACCCTGAAGATGAGACTGAAAACGAGGTCTGGAAAATTTGGCAAAAGAACAGTGGAAAATCTTGTTCCAACGTCATTTTCAGTCAATCAGCTGATGGAAAGCTAAAAAAAGAAGGGACAAGTGAGAACCCAATAATCGAAGCCAATAAGCAGAGCACCTGAAAATGTTTAAAATTCAAGATTTTACCGACCTAAGAGTGCTATCAATTGTCCCGCACAAGAATAATGCGGTCAAATCCACAATAAAAATTGTGTTTGGTAAATGATGGACTTTAATTTCACTGGAAAAGAAATAACTAAACTATGCGGCATCATCGTCAAATGTCGGAAATTTAATGATTTTGTTGTTTTTCATGACTGTTCCTGGTTGTTTGTTGGAATAATTTTCTTTCCTGCCTTTACATTTACAATCTACGATTTGTTGTGCCCTTTGGGTGGAATTTTATGTCTTTTATCTGAATTGTTTATTCTCGATTTATTGTCTCATTTATGATGCTCATTCTTGTATTACTTGCCTCAACGTTTCGGTAAATTATTAGTCTAATTCGCACGGGCATATCACAAAGCAACTCCGAAGAAGGGAAATTGTCGAAGCAATGTTGTAACGTATACAAACTACGTCGTTCAGATTTCTGTTAAAGTTTATCCATTTTTTTATCTTCCATTCACACACACACATACCATATATATATATATATATATATATATATATATATATATATATATATATATATATATATGCATATATATATATAATATTAATATACATATTATAACGCAAAAACATATTCCAGTTTGTTGTTAAAACGAGTGAAAATTTCACATCAGTTTGCTGCGGATACAAAGAAAACCAGTTAGAAATGTGCTTTCCATGTAATGTACATGCAATTGTGTACCAGGTGTTGCGCACCTAGGGGGAAATTGTCTTGAATATGATCAGATGGATAAATCGAATTCAGCATGAAAGGAAGGTATAATTTCATGTGCACATTCGTTTCGTGCTTACTGGCGACTCATCAGTAGGAGCCGGTATTACGCCATTTACCCACTATATTATTGGGTGAGGAATATTAGAAAATAGGTAATAGAATTTTAGGGGCCTTTTCGTTTTATCAAAATCATAACTCTGGCCTTGAATTTTGCACGCACTACATCTTAGTTAATATTGCATTATCACTTGATATTCGCAGCAAATCTGCGAATTCAAAATAAATTATATAGGATTTCCTGTCAGCTTAATCTACCTTGGACATATTAATCACGCGGATAATGGGAGAGATGCTGAAGATGTTCCCATCGCAGTCTTTCCTCAATTTCGCAAAACGAATGCATCTAGCATCGAGAGCATTGCCTTTTCAATTTCAGTTTTTAAATAAACTGGTGGACTCGATCCCTTTTATATATATAATTAGGAGTTAAAACATTGGATTACAAAGTTGATAATGGTATTTTTATTTCGAGAATACCCAGGAACATTTTACAATCGTTCATTTATATAATCCTTGGTTTTCATTTGATTAAGTGTGTGAAAGCTAGTCTGATTTTCTTGTTGGTGGTTTATTGCGTGTTGATTTGTGAGTGCGTGTGTTTATGTATGTTTTCGTGTTTGTGCGCCAGTTTAGATCATTCTCATTGTATTACAGGATGATGCTTGAGATCTGGTCATTCTTGTAATGATGGATTGAGTTTGTAACAAGTAGTCGCTGTGTTGGCTGCTACGTGTATAAATGTTTTTTCCTCGCATTCAGTCCTTCGTTTCGCGTTGTTCTACAGTTTCATTCGTACACCTGGGTAAGAGCGCAGGGTGTACCAATTGCAGTGTTTATCGCTCGTATTTTTTTTTAATTTCTATCACTTCCAACGATCATCATGACGCCGTTTGTGCAGCTGGTTTTTTCTTCAGTCTATTGATTCGCCGATCGAATGCTTGTTGAGTCTGGTCTAGTGAGTCTTCGGGATTGTATGGATGTTATGTTTTTTGTTAAATTGTGTGATTCATGACCAGTCAATTAAAATATCATTTCAGTATTTTTTTTAATTTTCGACTAGGTTTTTGTTAATATAAATATATATATATAAAGATCTTCGTATGTGTAATGATTGTTGGGACTTTTCGCTAGGTGCCACGTTTTAAATATATGCTCGGAGATAACTGATTTTCTTGACAATGTGAGTCCTTTTTTAATCAGTTTTTTAGGGTAAATGTTGCTGCATTCTATTGATCAATTGTATTTTCGTATTTGCACTATACTTGCCACCGCACATAAGTGAGAATTTGTAGATTAAATGATTTGGAGAAAATGTGCAATTGATATTTGGCATCCAATCTCATGATTATCTTTGTGCTCTATGTGATGTTAACTTCAGCACTGTGGAAATTCTCCTTGGTGAGATATCAACACTCCAATCCAAGAGCATAGAATGAAACGGAAGAACAAGGCGAAACAAATGAAACGCATTCGAACACGTAACATCCAACAAGGCGAACTATTTGTCAATTATGAAACGATCAATACAAGATTGACTAGATCTCTGACATTCCTCTACTATTCTTTGAATTAAGTTTGCGAACTTGAAGTAAACACGAATCCCATTTTATTTAACCAGTCGTTGAACAACATAACAAAACTACGGCCAGTTGATCGACGACTGGTTAAATACAATGGGATTGGTGTCTACTTCAGGCTCGCAAACCTGATTTGAAGAAATTTTACCACCACCCGCGCAATCAGTTATTGTTTAATGGATTGTCTATATACATCTGATATACTAAGAGAATGACCCCTACACGCAAGCACACAAACATAAATACACATACGTCTTTACAATTCAATCCGCAATAACTCGAAAGCAATAAATAGAAATAAGACAGGAAATCAGACTATATTTATCTCAATTAATAAAACGAAACCCCAGGCTGTAAATGCATGAAAGATTGCAATACGTAGCTGAATATTCTAGAAATTACAGGGTCATTATCCCCTTTGTTTTTAAATGTGTTTTCTCTTCCTACAACAAACTGAGCAATATTCGCAGGCAATGAAATTATAGAGGTTATATATATATATATATATATATATATATATATATATATATATATAACTTATATATATATATATATATATATATATATATAACACAATTAGTAAATTCACAATTTTTTTGGGATTAAAATTTATAAACCTTATTTCTACCAGTATCTGTATTTTTGTGTTCGTTAAAGTTATCGCTCGTCGAATAATAAATGTCCAATTATCGAAACCAATCCTCCCTTAGCTATGTCTGTCTTTCTTTTCCGTAACGTAGACTGGTTCCATTTTGTAATGCCATGTGATGTGTCATCGCCTTAATTTTGAATGTCTGCAATTTATGGGTGTGGCGTACGTTATGCTTCTGTTTTAGTAAAATTTGACTACTTTTTGGATTACTTTATGTACGTTTAAGTACATAATTAATTTTTAATTGCAAAAGCTCCAAAAGACAGAACCTCTTTTTCCAAATTGACCTTTTATAGAACTGAAACAATTATAACTTCTGACAACGTGATCTGTGAGTACTGCATATTCACATACATACACACACACACACACACACATATATATATATATATATATATATATATATATATATATATATATATATATATATATATATATATATATTAATACCAACTCATATGTGCAAAAATAAAATAAATGTTATCAGATACAAGAAACACTTCTTTCTCATTATCTACTCAAGTATCTACTGATGAACATATCTTCATATATAAATTGGATGGCAAAACAAGATAGAAATATGCTAACATAGAGAGAGTGTGAAAAACGGAAACCAATCAATTGCATGCGTCACATCCAGTTCAAGCTCAATGCCTGAACATGTTTCTTCTGCTTGCAATATATCCAGCTGCAATTTGTTTTTCCATAAGGCTTCGTATGTGGCGAGTTCCCTTTTGTTATTGCATTTAGTAATTATTTTGAGTGAATATACATGCGCAAGTTGTCGATCAATTACGTAGGCCGATCGAAAAGACGGTTAAATACATTGCTACTTACACGCCTGTTTTAAATAAAATCGTGAATACACGTCTGCAATTGCGCAACAAATCGTCGAAACATCGCACGTATGTTCTTCAGACGTAGCATTCAAACTAATTACAAAATGCAGAAACAAACAAAATGTGGTATATTTGCCACAAGTTGTGTTATACTCCTGTGCGTATTGTGTCAAACCTGAAGATGAGACCGGAAATGAGGTCCCGAAATATCGCGAAAAGAACAATGGGAAATCTTGTTCCAACATCATTTTCAGTCAATCGGCTGATGGAAAGCTAAAAAAAGAAGGGACAAGTGAGAACCCATCAATCGAAGCCAATAAGCAGAGCACCTGAAAATGATCAAAATTCAAGATTTTACCGACATAAGAGTGCTATCAATTGTCCCGCACAAGAAAAATGCTGTCAAATCCACAATAAACAGTGAAGTTGTAGTTCTTTTCATCACAAGCGTTGCCAGTTCACTTGAAAAAGTATCCTCATATAAATTACTCGATCCGTTTTCCAGTGGTTTTCTTTCTTCATCAAAATATTTTGACTGCCTATATCGGCAGCCTTCTTCAGTTGGTCCATCTTCACCAGTTTAACACAACAAAATAATGAAGCCTCATTAATATAATCAAGGTTTCGAACTTGATATAAACACCTGACCAATTAAGTACATTTTTCGGTATTAACAAAGAATTGTATAGTGAAGAAAAGGAAATTCATCCTGTAGGAACTCATCACGTACTGGTCAGAATTTTCGGCGAACTGGGCCCGAACATGAGCATGTCTGCTTCGGAATTTGGTGCTCTAACCACTGAGCCATACTGTCGCACACTACACACAATTTCCAGTCATATACAAACTAATGTAACTTGGTTAATTTTGTTCTTTTAGTTGGAGCTTATATGGCATCCATTTAGACCCAAAGTTCTAACTAACCATCTGAACAGACACCACAGTGGGTTGGGAAGTGGTATTGAAATGAACATTTATATAATTGAGCTTCATTAGTTTGTTTTGGTAAACTGGTGAGGATGGACCAACTGAAGAAGGCTGCCGACAAAGGCAACCAAAATATTTTGTTGAAGAAAGAAAATTACTGGAACACTAATTGCGTTTGTCAAAACACAGATGAGGTAATCCTGTTTAATCCAGTTTCGCAAAAACATTGGACTTTTATCCTAATAGGAGTTTTATCTTCGCCTCTGGTGAGAGTCGACCTCCTATTCTAATGTTCGATTCAATTTGTCTCCGCAGTGATGCGTGTGAGCATGCCATTATCACAGAAGTTCATACTTTGCACAGCTTATGCAGAAATTCCGATTTCCGGTTAAAACTAATGAAGATCATTTGATACTGATCGCATAAGATTCTTTTCCGTTTGCACCTGTTCCTCGTATCTATTTTGGACCGCTTTATCGCGATGAACACATGTCGCTCGCAGGTTTTTCACATGAAAATGCAACGAAGGTTGCTAGAATTAAGAGGCCGAACACAGATAAGAAGAATAAGTAGATCAGTTAGGCATGGCACCCGATTTGTTCGTCTCCTAGGATGGGATCCGAGTGCTCATCACAGTTATTTGTTGGCATGGACAACTGAGTGGTAACGCCACCTGAGAGTGAATCTTATTTTTGGTATGATGTCCTATATTATTTTATGAGTTGTTGGACTATACTAGTAAATTTAAAATGATGGTGGTTTTTCCCATACACGGTAGGCTAATGAAGTGAAAGACATCTACTGGGAATAAGTGACCAGGTATGCTTGTGTAGTTTTTGTTCAGTTGTAGTAGTAGCATGAACAGTAGCATTAGCAATAGCCGTAGTTATATTGGTAGTAGCTGTGATAGTATAAGTAGCAGTAGTAGTACCATCAGTGATGGTTGTAGCAGTTACAATAGCAGTAGTAGTGGTAGCAAAGATAGCAGTAGTATTAGTTGTACTTATCATTTACAGCCCAAATTAATCTCTGAGGCATCAGGGAATCATGCTGATGCAATCATTTTTAAGATTGTGATGATAGTGCGTCATGAAATCGATTTTTGTTGAAGGTCTTTACTTATTTCAAAATTTTGTTTAATTTAATAAGTGTGCTAGCACGGTTCCCTTCATATGTTTTTCTTTCTGAATAGATGATGCGTACTGCTTGGAGTGGGTATGTTAATCATGCAATGGGCGCGAATGAACTGCGTCCTGTGTCAAAAGTGCCGCATAACCCGGATGTGCTTGGCTTCCTGCCAATGGGAACAACAGTTGTTGACAGCTTGGATACTCTTTACATCATGGGACTGAAAGATGAATATGCTGCGGGTAGACAATGGGTCGCAAACAGCCTTAATTTCAATCAGGTGAAATACAATTTAATGGTGTGCTGGCTTTGATTTTATTTTATTAGTTTAGCCTGTTTTTGAACAAATTTTGCGCCGTGTGATGTTGGTTTCCTGCTACGAGACGTTCGTGTACGACAAACAAGTTAGCGTACACTCACTCGAAATTATTCTTCATACTTATACGATTGATAATTCGACGACACGCCGGTCATCGGGTTCAAAATCCTTCTTCATTTGAACGGCTGCAAAGTTTTATTTTACCAACTAACGAATAGTCGTATCAAGTGTAGTTTCGATTTTTTATATTTGTTGCAAAACGAACTATGTTTTTAGTTGGTTTTTAAAAGATTTTTACGTCAGGGAATGTTGTTTCATTGTTACTAGCCTCATTCTAATCCGATGAACGAGTTATCACACATTATCCAGACATTCTTCTTAGTATTTAATGATTCATATTTCGATCTAATTGGTGGTCGTCTACACTAAGCTCTGCACCACCAAATAATGCAGAATTGTATAAGTTTTAGTTTAGATTTTTTGTTTTTGTTGAAAAATGTAATAGCCCATGCAACACCAGTTAGGAATGCGAAGTTTGGAGAAGACGAATTGCATGTCAGTCGAAGTATCAATAAATAAATACGAATAAAACGTTTAGGCGAATGTATGATAATTCTTCCATTGGAGAAGAAAGAGCCCAGTAACAATATTAATTTTCTGATTGGTTTTGTGTTGATGGCATTGTTTAACGGTAAAATGATTATATTTACACTTTCTTATCACACGTGAACGTGGCTTTCTTGTGTTTTAAGATCCTGATTACCTATTTATTTGCCTAATTTTCCTCGCCAGTGTATTGCCTGTTGATCTGAAATTTATTCTGATCATCACTAACTGTGTAAGTTTAGCTCTTTTTTGGACGTTTGTTTTAAACCGTTGACTTGTTTTATGGATACTAGTGCTGTGCACAGGAATGTTTGTCCAAGTGCTATCAAATGGTTGTCATGCTAATCCTTAACAAGGTAGAAGGTGTGACTTCAAAATTTTACGCCAATGATTTATATTTCCATCGGTTTTATCACATTAATGATTGGATACGTGGCATTTCATGGGAAATAATGGTTTATTGTGGCCTAAATTAGTGATGGCTGCCAAACTTGACCGGAGTTGTAACGGCTACCTTTGTTTTATTCATAATAGTCATCATAATCATCATGCACAGAAGGACAAAAAATACTAGTAGCCAATGCTTCACCACCACAAAACCAAAAGACGAATAAGGAAAAACCAAGAAAAATTTTATTAACAACAAAATTAAAAATTTAGGAACGCAAATTATTAAAGTGAGAGATTTATGGGTGGGAATACCTAGTTACCCAGAAAATAAAGAGGAGCAAACCAAACCTTTACACAAAACCAATATTGCCCAGTCAACTTTAAGGCAAGGCAAATTCGGAAATACACCTTTCTTGCGGTTTTCACGGTACCACGTCATAAACGCAACTAAACCGCGTAATTTACTCTGCCCAACTAAGAAAAGAAAGTTACGAAGATTATTGTAATAGAAATCTACAACAAGTTCGTCTCTGAGCTTGACTCAATGTCATTTCGCGCAGAGGATTCAACTAATATCTATGGTGTTTAAATGGACCCTATCTTGGTCCTATATTCCCCAATTTGGATTTAGTTGACTATTGGTTTCAATGATGTCAATATCTGCCCACCTTGTTTCTTACGCCAATCTGGCGCAGGATGAGAGAACAGAGCTCTATTCACCAATCGCGTTGAGGGCATATGAAAAACGTGACCGAGCCAACGTAGTTGATGAAGCCTTATATGTCTTCCTAATGAGGATCACTTGTTGGCCGATCCAAAAATACGTTTACAGATGTCAGAGATGGTTATTCATTATTGGTAACCTTAATGTAGTTTGCATCTCAAACAAGTGTCTAACGTCATCAATTAGAATGGACCAATTCTTTTTAGCGTACAATTAAACTGCGCGTACAGATGCACTGTAAACACGACCTTTAAGGCAGAGTAAAATAACGGCGTTCCTTCGTAAATGACAAAGGCTGGAGAAAGCGATTCTCATAATCATATCATACATATTGCGTGATTTATTGATAGAGCTGTCAAGATATGTAATCCTGTCAACTAGGTATAGATCTTCACTCTGTAAAAGTATCTTACCTTTTGAGGGTGCGAATTTCATACCGAAAGACGGAACAGCGTGTGCTGATCTATTCAAGGTGAGCTGAGCAGATTATTGGTTGCTCATTAACAGTACGAAATCGGCTGTACAGTCAAGATAGACTAATCTATAGCCCGGGGAAACTTCATCACTTGCATCCTGAACGAATGAAAGTGTTGTTCATAATAACATCTATTATAATATTAAAAAATTACGGGGAAAGTTGAAATTCTTTACGAACTCCTCTGCTTATAGTAAAGTTGTGTTTTATTTCATTCTAGACCTTAACGCGACCAGAAGTGTTTCTGTAAAGTGTGCGTATAATAGTAACTAATTTTGTGGGCACACAACTTCCGACAGAATACCGAGTAGAACTGCGATCCATCGAGTCAAATGCACCCCTGATGCCTAGAAAAACGACTATTTTACGACGGCATTATGCAATTTGCTGTTCAAGAACTCGCCTTAATGTAAAAATAGTATCTATACAAACTCATCTTAACCGTAATCCGGCTTCTTCTTCGCTTTTGTGTGGTAAACGCGATGTGATAAGTTGACATTAGATAATGAAAGCAAATAAGCTAGATACGACTAGAATCAAGCTTATAATATGATCATTACCACAAGTATTACAATCGCCATTTTGAAGATAGGAACGGTTGTTGACTCACTCAGAAAAAGTGGCACAGTCTCATTCAATACCGTACGAAAATGATTAGGCAACGCTCCTGACATTGTATCGCCACCATCCTTAAGTAGACTGCGAAGCGCATCATTGTGGCCTGCAGCTATGCGACGTTTAATAGATAGGTATGTATAACTCTGATGGTAATTCGAGATTAGCATTCCACACTGGTTCGGGCACGTACTACGCAAACCCGAAGACGAAATGGTACGGCAGGTGATGAACCCAGGTCAATGTGCAAACTGGCGCCGCCGCCGAGGTGGACAACTGAAGACATGGCTTGCAACAATCAAATCGGACATGGAACTCCTAGGTTTACGCAATGTTTATGGTCCGCGTCACTGGGAGCGTCATTGGCCCTCTTTATGTTCCGAAATGGCTGCCAACCGCCCGGCATGGAGAGGTTTAATCCGGGATATCAATGGAGCCGGCTTATCCTCTAAAAGGAGCCAGCCGCAGTAAAGTAAAAGTAAAGTACTGTTGACACAGGCATGCTTTCGGGTATCGGAAATAGCAAAGGTGTCCGAGAAAATCTATCTTTGAAATGTTCAACTTATCTAAGAAGACGACTTATTTTATCGGTTACCAGATTATTGTTACACTAATTTATGGCTTCGCTAACTTTTAATTTTCTCGGATCTCTTGCGCGAATAATTTGGAACAAACTGCGACTATTACCTTATGAGAACGCTTCTCCACTTTTTAGCTTTTCTGATCACAAAGGATTCGAGATCCACTTTTTATACTGAGCTTCGTTTTGCGTGTTTCAATTCTACGAGTAATATTATTAGCCGGGTCAGCTGGAATTTGGCCCCTAGTTTCGATTATCTCCATAGATTTTACAAAGTCCCATTTATTATTTATACGGGATCCTAAAATGCCACATACATGGATACTGAATAATTAAACTTACTCGAGTTCATACTAAATTCGAATTTTCGTTATCAAGACCTTTGACTTTAGAAAATGTTCATTTGCGAGCAAGTTGGTAAATCACGGCTTGTCGGTTTATGCTGCTTAGGAAAACTTTGAACATTATCGTCCATAAACCAAATGGTTAAGCATATTTTATTTGCCAGCCTAGTGTGACAGGCTATCTGGGCGGAGGTTTATTCGGAACCTTGGTATAAGCGACCTAGTATTATATATCCAACCCAATATATATTTAATGTAGTTATGTGGCATTCAAGTATCTTTTTTAAACGCTAGTTTGTTTTGGTTTATGTTGTTAATGCTAGTGATGAAATTCAAAGCTATTCAAACTTTACAACGTTGCCCTATGTTTCTGGAGGCATCGAGAATCGATAATATAGCCTTTCCTTCACTAGTCCATTCTTTTTGCAGATATGCTAGATTTATGGTTCTATTATTTTAATTTAACTAGCGTCGAAGTATACTGAAGCTCTACATTGTAGGACCTCGTAGAAATAATCATCGGGTCTCTGTAAAATCTATCGAGATTCTCGAAACCAGGCAACAAATTCCAGCTAGCTCGTCTTATAATAATACTTTTAGTGTTGTAACCATCAACTAAAACGCAGTGTAATAGTCGATCTCGAATGCTTTTAGACCAGAAAGGCCGAAGAGATCGAAGAGGTGTTCGCATCAAGTAATATCCAGTATTTGTTCCAACGTATTGGCACACCAAGTCCGTGTAAACTAAAGGCTAGCGAAACCCCAAAAGATTGCAATAACCATCAAATAACCCGTCAAATAAGTCGTTTTGCTGAATGTTCTGAACACTTGAAAGGTCAAGTTTCTTGGGCATGTTCGTTTGTCCTAAACATCAGTATGGAACTTGAATCTCGAACAATCATCCAATCTCTTAAAATTTGCAAAGCTGTAGTTCACGATGATTTCTTTTCTAGCTTTATTAAATATGGTGGCTATATAATTGCTGGATACTTCACTAACCTTTTCTATACTTTATAGAACGAGGAGACCTTGCTACTTGCTCGGAGTTAGTCGACCATCATTCCTATCTTCAAATAGGCAATCGTAGTTCGTGTGATAATTGTATTGATATAACATTTACTGCAGTTGTATCTAGGTTATATGCTTCGATTATCTTACGCCGTCTTTGCGCTTCGTGTGAATCGCATACTATGGGAGTACAAACTTCATTCCGGTCAGGAAGAAGTTGTATAGATAATATATTTTACGTTAAGGCAACGGCGACACGTATATCGCAAACTTCTTATCGATATCCTGTTGAAAATTTGTGTGCCAACAAATTTGTAAATATTGCACACGCTGTCTACGCAAAGACTTGTAGTCGCATTAAGTTAGAGAACGAAATAACACTTTTTTACGAGTAGTGGTGTCTGTCAAGGCTATTTTCATTGACCATTTTTTGTTTAATTTTGTAATAGACGCTATTATAATAAACACTTCCATACGTTCAGAATGCTGATGTCTAAGTTCTCCCGGGTGCTAGGTTTGTCAATCTTGACTATGCAGTCGATATCGTACTATTTGACAATCGAAATTCTGCTCAGGGCATCTTGAATTGATCAGCAGTCGTTGTTTCGTCTTCTGCTATACAATTCGCACCCTCTAAATTTAAGATACTTTAACAGGATCGTTCACAGCTTACTGCAATTCTGTGACCGTAGAGGGAACATCTGGAATATTTGACAAGTTTACATACATTGGTAGTACTATAAATAACTCAAGAATTTGTCTCACGAGGTAAGGATGAGAATCGCTTAAGCTAGAATAGTCTTCTCGAGCCTTCGCCATTTATGGAGAAACTAGAGTATTTCAATTTTCCTTGAAGGTGTTGTTTACAATGCATCTATATGCGAAGCTTTGTTATAAGCCATTGAGACAGCCCCTTAAAGTTAATGACTTTCGACGCTTGCAGTCATCCAACCACTGCTGTTTGAGAAGCATAGCATATATAGGTTTCTAACAACGAATAACCATCGCTGACATCCGTAGACGTAGTCTCGATCAACCAACATGTGCTCCTATTTATAAAACTATATATGGTTTTATCAACTGCGTTGGCTCGATCACGTTTTGCGCTAAATCAAGTTTGCTATCTTGTTACCGCCACCCGCGCAATCCATGATTGTCTAAATTTATTTGAAGACGGAAATCCTCATAGATTTATCGAAGAAAATAAGAAGTATAGACAACGAAGAAGCGTTAAATACGCACCCAGCAAAATAATGATATGTTAGTTTGTCCTTTCGAAAGTAATACACCATCCGAATTATTTTTTCGACGGATTAAAAAGCATTGCCTACTTTTATGCCAAACATAAAACACTTTTTTATACATAAAACGTCTGCTAAGCATAAATTTAAAGAATAGGCTCCCTACGATCGAACAGTCCAATATTGCTTATTTATGCACATGCAATTGGGTAGTGTGAATAGGACTGGCTGATTACTATAGAAAAAATTAGAGAGCATACTAGACTAATCATATCTGATATGGGGAAGGAATTTGCCGCGATAGCTGAACAAATTTTTAAAAATAAAAATCGCACTCGAAACATAGCGGAATGCAAGGTTTTTTTTCACATAAAGAACCAAAGTGGAGCTACGTACTACAGAAGCTGTCAGTTGCAACTTCCGTAATCCATATCTAAATAAAAAAAATAAATTCTTAGTCTGTACAATCATTGATTGTGCGAGTAGCAATAATTATCTAAATAAAGTTTGCCAGCTTAAAATAAACAGCAATCCCATTTTATATTTATTTTTCAGTATAATCAAAGCATTGTACAAGGTAGCAAAGACAAATCATCCAGTAGACCGATTTCATCCTTGTTGGGAACTCGACAAGTATCGCTCAGAATTTTTACACAAACTGGCCACGAATCGGAGTAAATCAATTCTGGACAGTATTTGAAGATTTCTCAGTAAAGAGGAAACTGGTCTACTGGATTAATTGTCTTTGCTGCCTTAATTAATGCTTCGTTTATACTGACAAATTTAATTATAATAGGATAACCTCAAGCTTGCAACCTTTGTTTCAAGATCTTTTATCGCGACCCGCGTATTCAATAGGTAAATTGTTTATATCTGCAATTCAATTTCACTTTCCGATGTTGCCTGATGTCTGATCTATCATGACAGATTAGGAATGGCATGTTGGAAATTTAGGTCGAAATAGATGCTACATAGGTTGCATCGAAAGGAAAGGATAACCAAAATCTACGCTAGTATAGAAATTTTAAGAAATCAATGTATTGTGCAACAGCTTGGCGCAGTGGATGAAATTCCAAATTCTGAAGCAAATGAGCCTCGATTAGGGACCGTCTACGGCAAAATTCAAGACCTTACTTCACGATTTCCCATTAGGTGCAAGCCGGTGAATTATTTGTTTGTACATGTTTGTGTGGGTGTGCACACAGGTATTTGCTTAAGCTTCTCCCGTTTCCTGTTGTTTATTGTATAAGATGTATACTCAATCTATCTTGATCCTCTGCTTTTCAAAATGTAATGTACGGATTACCAAGTGTTGCAGTTGAGTTGAATTCTGGAAAAAAGTAAATGATCTTTTTTAACATTGTTTTATATATATATATATATATATATATATATATATATATATATATAAATATTTATGCTTCAATAAAACTCATTTATAGATTTTAACCACATAAATTAGTTTTTATATGCATATATTGTTCTGATATCAATTATTTGAATGTTTTAGGATTGTAAATTAAAAAATGCTTTTTTTATTGAAGCGTTTTGCGTATGCCCTTAATTCGATTTCCCAGTATAGTTCTTCTAGCATTCAGCACTAGATTAGCGTAAGGAACAAGTTGGGAAGATTTTGACATGGCAGAAACAGTTGAAGTCACTCACATCTAAATTGGGTAGTATTGGACCAATCCGTCTGCTAGGATGGGGTTCACGTGCGCATCATGTTTCTTGGTTTGAAACACTTTGCGACATGGCATCGAACCGAGCTCAGTACCGATCTTGTTGTAAATGTCTAATAAAATCATCTTCGTAACTTTATTTTCTTAGTAGGGCGAAGTTGGCCGGGAGGTTTTGTTTGTTTATGACTTTATACAGTGAAAGCCGCCATGAAGCTGTATTGCTGATGTTGCCTTGCCCTAATGCTGCCTTCGCAATAAAGGTTTTGTGTAGAGGTTTAGTTTTCCTCACTTCTGTGAGTTATCTTGATAAATTTAATCATAGTAGCGAGGTATTCCTCCTCTGCTTCTCTCTCTCTCGTAAATCCCACTAATAGTTTATCTAAATTCACTTATATACTTTTTTCACTCCTTATGGTTATATGGCAGTGAAGCATTAGTCACTTGTGACTTTTGTATGACTGGACATGATGATGATGATGATGATGATGATGATGATAATGAAGAAACATTATTTACTATTGGCTTTTGTATGGCTGTGCATGATTATGATGATGATGATGATGTATTAAAGTGTACGTTTATTATAAGTGCGATTCATAAAATATATTTTATAGATTGCCATTTTTTATTGCCAGATCTTAATTCCAGTGAAGTATCAGGTAATTTTTTTTAAATATCTTGTATAAAATACCAGATATTTACCTATTTCGTGTGGAGATCTTGTGAATGTAAAATTTTATTTTAAAGCCGAATAGCCTTAAGATTTTTTATAAAAAAGTTACGCTTCGACACGATATTTATCTCGAAATTTAAATTAAAAGTATGGTAGTTTTTACAATAGTGTATAATATTGAGTTCAGCAATTTTTGTAATAGTAATGTAAATTTTTAAAAACGCTTTGTGCTTTGGAGCATTACTTGGTTATAATATAGATCTACATAAAAATTAAAAGAATGAAATTTTTTTCTTTACATCTCAATTCTACTGAAATATATCATACTTTTTCTAAATATTCAATATGAAGTACCATCTATTTAGGTTAAGTTGAGATCTGACGACAAGAACATTGTTAGCCTTAGTTATGTTTTGTTAATTTTATTTATTATGAAGCTACGCTTCAATGCACAATTTACTATTCGATTTAAACTCTGTTAAGTCATTTTTATCTTTATATATGACTTTACGTCAAACTTTTTCGTGTATTAGTAATGTAAATAAAGAAATGCTTTGTGTATTGAAACATAACTTTATTATAAATTAGATTTATGCAGCCTAGTTAAGTATACTATACAAAATGCCAAATATTTCTTCCGAGTTGAGATATGGAGAAACGAAAATGCCTTTACTAACTGTCTTTTATGAACATCATTTATGTTAGATTTACATAATAGTCTAAAGATTGCAAGTATCTTTTCGTCAGATCCCAATTCTACTGAAATATCTTGTACTCCTTCCAAATATTCTATGCAAAATGCCACGTATTCCAGGTGAGTTGAGATCTGACAGTTAGTAAATGTCCTTTTTTCTCCTTCTTGTATAAACTTCCTTTACAATACAATTATGCTTAAGCACGCAACGTATTCATCAATTTACATAGCTTATATGTATAAATTGGATTCAACGATATCCAAAGGAAGACAGCCAACTAACAATAGCTCTAGTTATCGTCTTCATGTGATGCTAGAACGTTATTGCACTATCTAAGATTAATGTTGCGTCTTCAAATAGTTAGCCTCTCGTTTATGAGCATTTTCTTGTGGAATTCAGTGCAAGAAGAGCGTATATTAATAGAAAGAGATATTGAGCAACTTTTAAATTGCAAGCGCGAAGTTCTTCAGCAATGGTTTGATATTAAGCTCGTCGAATTTTTCCGTCATTATCAAAATTGGTCGCAATCAACGATATCACATTTGGCTAGAGCACACTTGGCGGCTTTAGAAGAATTGGTTAAGCGTCGAGGTTGCACAGAATTTGGCTTTTCTACACTGTGCGTCGCTTAGTTTATGCTGACAAATTTAATATATGCAATTGTTTATTAGGTGTTAGGCATCTAGTAACAGAGTAATTAGAATTGAACTAGAGGGATGAACAAAAGTTAGCATGAACGAATAGTATGGTCTCATGTGAATTTGGTTTATCCTTCTGTTCCTATATGAACTAATTTGTTACTAGGTGCGCATTAACCGGTTCACAGTTTTGTATATTTTTTTCCTCCGAAAAAAAACTTTATATAAAATTAATATATAATTGAATTGGAGTTATATCAAGATAGCAACCATTATTTCAAATCAACAGTTAAGTTTTTTCGTGTTGGCACACGATGAGCATGTACCGACAGTAAATAGTTTTGCTTCTGGTCTGCAATTATCAATTGACATTGCAGATGATGCAACAGAAAAAGTCGACAGGCGACTTTCGACCGTGTTGTGCTTCCTGATAAAACACGGAGAGATCTTGTGCTAAACACATCAAAACGGGTCAGCTGGGGACTCAAATAGCTAGACTTTATACGTAACCAGATGAGCATAAATCGGATACTGCTTTAAGGTCTGGTGCTTCAATGAAACATGCACCAACACAAGCATTAAATACAGGGTTTGGTAACATTAAAGTCGGTTATAAGCCACTTATACTAATAAAATTTTTTGATCAATTAGAAAGATGTTACGTCAAACATGTGAAGATGTGTTATTTTGATTTTGAGTTTTTGTTCATTAATACCTCTTTGAAATAAACAGTATAGAGTTCCTGTCAGTATGATCGAAACTATTGCAAAAATTTTAAATTCTGTGAATTCGAGTTTGAAACATTACTTTATTTGTGTTGTTCCGATGTCTAAACCATGTGTGTAATTTTACAGTTTCTTTTTAACTTACATTTTTAGCCGTCGATTGTATCCGTGTTTGAATACAATATACGTTACCTGGGTGGTCTTTTGACGTGTTTCACATTTACGCAAGACAAGGTAAGCTAATTTTGTGTTTGCATTCCACAAAGATTTGCTCTTCAGTTTGACGCAATAGTCAAATTGTGCATTTAATTATACTTCTAAGAACATTGGAATGATTAACCAAAACAACTTAAGTTAGTATATAACTGAGGCTTCCGTGTAATGTGCGGTAGATTGGCGAATTAGATGTAGTCACAGTCTCCGAAGTAGACGTGTTCATACTCGAGCAGTATTTTAAGTTAACAACATGGAAGAAATCCGTCTACCTTATACATTTATTTGTCTATACTGACAGATGTATATACAATTACGTTGGTGCTTACGTCAAGCTCGCAAATTTGGTTGAAATAAGTGCCTCTATTCATCGTCCGAGCGGCTTTTTCTTACTTTGCATTGTTGCCACCCTTCGTGTTTAATAGAAAATGTTCATTTAGCTGATCGGTAGGGCTTTAATTGTTTCTATGTCTCTGCATTAAAAACGCCTATATATAATGTTGTATTGTAAATAAATATTTTCAAAACAATAGCTGTTCTAATAGTTGTGTAGGTCCAAAGTAGGCGGACACGAACATTTTTATTTTCCACAAATAGGCATTGCGGTTTGGTTCTCGCTAGTCAGTATTCTGTCGTATTCTAATGCTGACCATGGAAGATCGAAACGCGTCAGTAGGAATGACACCGTAGTTTTACTATATTTTTCGACGACTGGTAAAGACAATGGGATTGTTGTTTACTTCAAGCTCGCAAACCTTATTTAAAGAATTTTTGATTTCCGGTGGACAAATTTACCATGTTCTCTAATAATTTCTGTGTATCACCGTTTCCAGCTGATGTATACATGCATCATTCAGAATAAACTGGCCACCATATATATATCATCATCATTCATCATTTCCAGCCACACAAAAGTCAAGTGACTAATGTTTCACTTCCATATAACCATAAGGAGTGAAAAAAGTATATAAGTGAATTTAGATAAATTATTATTGAGATTTACGAGAGAGGGAGAGGGGTAGAGAGAGAAGGAAAACCTTGCAATTATGAGTAAATTTATCAGGATAACTCACAGAAATGAGGCAAACTAAACCTCTCCACAACACCATTAGGGCCAAGTTAGCATTCGGGCAAGGCGACATCAGCAACACAGCTTCCTTGCGGATTTCACCGTATCACGTCATAAACAAACCGAACCTCGCAGCTAACTTTGCCCTACTAAGAAAATAAAGTTACGAAGATGATTCTACTAGACATCTGCAACAAGATCGCCACTGAGCTCGATTCGCTGCCATATCGCTAAGGGTTTCTAACCAAGAACTGTGATGTGCACGAGGACCCCATCCCGGCAGACGAGTGGATCCTATACTACCCAATTTGGATGTAAGTGACTTTAATTGTTTCTGCCATGTCAAAATCTGCCCACCTTGTTTCTTACGCCAATTTGGTGCTGGATGAGAGAACAGAGCTCTATTGGGCAATCGGAATGAGGGCATACGCAAAACGTGACCGAGCCAACGAAGTTGATGGAGCCTTATTTGCTTTTCTAAAGACGAGCACTTATTGTCAGATCCAAAAATACGTCTACGGATGTCAACGTTAGTTATTCGTTGTTGGTAACCAACATGTGCTATACTTCTCAAACAACGATGGTCGAATGTCTGTAAGCGTCTAAAATCATCAACTCTAAGAGGCCAAGTTTCACTAGCGTATAGTAAGACTGCGCGTACAGATGCATTGTAAACACGACCTTTAAGGCAAAGTGAAATATTCACGTTTCTCCATAAATGATGAAGGTTCGAGAAAGCTACTCTAGCTTTCGCGATCCGTATTCTCACCTCGTCGGACATATTGCTTACGTTATTGATAGAGCTCCCAAGATATGTAAACCTGTCGACTATGTCAAGATCTTCATTCTGCAGTGGCAACGTTGGAATGAGTGGTGGGTGATCCTGTAACAGTATCTTACATTTAGTGGGTTCGAATTTCATACCGAAAGACGGAACAACGGCTGTTAATCTATTCAAGGTGGCCTGGGCAGCATCCCGATTGTCGAATAATAGTACGATATTGTCCGCATAGTCAAGATCGACTAGTTTATCTCCCGGAAGAACTTCAACTCCAGCGTCCTGAATGTGTGAGAGAGTGTTGTTCATAACAGCATCGATTACAAAATTAAACAAAAATGGGGAAAGTGGACAACCTTGACGAACACCACCGCTGGTTGTAAAGTTATGCGTTAATTCGTTGTAAACCTTAACGCGACCAGAAGTATTTGTGTAGAGAGCTCGTATAATATTAACAAATTTAGTGGGCACACCGCTTTTCGACAAGATATGGAATAAAAAATTGCGATCCACCGAATCAAATGCACCCTGAAGTCTAGAAAGACGACTATTGTGGGACGGTGATATAAATGTCTCTGTTCAAGAACTTGCCTTAACGTAAAAATATTATCTATACAACCTCGTCCTGCGCGGAATCCGGCCTGTTATTCTCTTTTTTGTGATTCACGTGAAGCGCTAAGACGACGTAGGATAATCGAAGCAAATAACCTTGATACGACCGGAGTCAAACTTATACCACGATGGTTATTGCACGAATTACGATTGCCTTTTTTGAAGATGGGAATGATGGTCGACTCATTCCAGTCAAGGGGTACGGTTTCCTCATTCCATATAGTATGAAAAAGTTTGGTCAACGCTCCTGAAATTATATCGCCATCCTTAAACAATCCCGGAAGCAGATCATCGGGGCCGGCGGCTTTGCGGCGCTTAAGAGATAGGATTGCATCGCGTAATTCTAACTCGGATGGTTCTTTGGGACTAACATTCCACATTGTTGATGCAGACATGCTTTCAGGAAGCGGAACTGACGGGGGTGGCCAAGAAAATTGATCTTTAAAGTGTTCAGCCCACCTGTCAAGACGACTTATTTTATCGGTTATTAATTCGTTGTTACTATCATTTATAGTTTCGCTAACTTTTAACTTTCTCGGACCTGTTGTGCGTATAAGTTGGAACAAACAGCGACTATTACCTGACGCGAAAGCTACTTCCATTTCTTCAGCCTTCCTGCTCCAAAAGTTTTCGAGATCGCCTTTTAGACTGCGCTTAAGTTGGCATCTTATATTGCGACGGTATTATTATGAGTCGAGCCAGGTGGAATTTGGCGCCTTATTTCGAGTATCTCCATAGATTTTACAGAAAGCCAGTGATTATTTCTACGGGGGCCTGCAATGCCACATACAGTAGTACCTGCATTGTACATAGTGGAACTTATCTTGGACCAAAGTATATTCAGACCAGTTAGATTAGCCTTAAGAATATTTTCATAGTTTTGTCGGATGGACGGTTGTTCGAGTTTGCCTACATCAATTTTAGAGAAAATCTACAACAGATAAGTGCATGGTCCGAGTCGACATAAGTGTTCCAAAAAGAGCGACAATCCTGGATGCAACCACGCCATCTATAACTAATTGCTACATGATCTATTTGAGTCCACCGTTGTCCGGGTGCTGGAGGACGCCATGTAGTACAACGTTTAACACTACGTCTGAAATTTGTACTACTTAAATATAGTCTATGTTCAGCGCAGCTATCCAAATGCCGTTCACCATTATCATTGCGAGTCGAGTTTAGAGTGTATCTTCCACCTAAATGAAATTCTGTGTTGCTTAAGCGACCAACTTGAGCATTCATGTCACCCATAACCAGGACTATATCCGAACTTTACTTAGTAAGGAGCTTAATTCGGAGTAAAAAGCGTCCTTGCTTTCTTCTGTGCTGCAATCGGTAGGAGCATATATATATATATATATATATATATATATATATATATATATATATATGTGTGTGTGTGTGTATTTATTTCATAGTGCGCGTTCTATGTGCAAAATAAAAATAAATTGTATCATATACAAGCCCCATTTCCTTTTGAAATATCTACGAATAAATATCTCTTTATTTATGTATAGAAAGGCCAAACAAAATAGAAAAAAATAAAGATGGCGAGTTTGAAGTAAAGGAACAACCTATCAGTTAATTGTATCACCTCCAGTTCAAGCTCAATGCATGAACATTCTTCTTCTGCTTGCATTAGTCCGGATGCAGTCTGTTTATCCATAAAGCTTTGTTATTAAATTTGGTAACTACCTTTATTGCTACGTCTGAAGAACATGTCAGCATATATCAGTCGAAATGCAGACATCAAAGTAATACGCGTTAATAAAGACAAGTGTGTTGTTTTGATGCAAAAATCCGACCATCTAAACGAGATGGAAAACGTTCTGTATGGCAATACAAAATTTACGTGTCTAGACTATAAAACTTGGTTTATCCTTCTGGTCATATTTGAACTAATTTGTTACTGGTTGCGCAAAACCTACTACAAAATTGCATATTTATTAGCTCTTTGCCACAAACAGTATATAGCTGTTTTGTATTAAATTGAATGATATGATTACCGCGAAATGTGATAACGATAGCGATCAAGGCCAGAGTGTCTGGATTTTCTTGAGTAACAGGTGTTCTAAAATTGGTTTAATTCTCAATTTTGGAGAACTTTTTAGCATACATACCGACTCGGAAACTTCTTACAGATTCATATATATATATATATGTTATATTTATATATATATATATATATATATATATATATATATATATAGACTTGGCTTTGAAGTCACATTTTCTTTGACTTTATATGATTTTGGCTTCACTGTTGCTTGTTTACACATTCGTAATAAGAGATTGCACCGTCCTATTTTCACACATTCCTAACTCCAATATAAAGTGGGTAAAGGACGTACTGATGAGTCGCCAGTAAGCACGAATTGAATGTGCACGAGATTATACTGTCTTTGTTTTGTCCTTCTGGTCATATTTGAACTAATTCGTTACTTGGTGCGCAATACTTAATACACAATTTTCTTTTCTAGCACAATTTGCGCGAGTAAGTTTGTACAAACTTCGACACTTACCTCATTCTGACGCTTATTTCAACTATTATAATCAAGGTTGCGGTCTTGATATAAACACCTGACCCATTAATTACTTACATATGTCAGTATAAACTAAGAATTGTATAGTGTTGAAAAGACAATTCACTATACAATTCTTAGTTTATACTGACATATGTAAGTAATTAATGGGTCAGGTGTTTATATCAAGACCGCAACTTTGATTATAATAATTGTTATCACCACCCGCGCAACCAATGTTCGTTTAATTATATAAATGCTTATTTCAACTATTAGACCTTTTTTGTCCAGAAAGATTCACGATCGACTTTTAGACTTTGCTCAAGTTGGCGTCAACAAATAATATTATAGGACGAGCTAGCCAGAATTTGGCGCCTATTGACATGGATTCCCATAGATATTTCAGAAACCCTATGTAGATTACTAGGTTAGTCTATAGTGTCAAATATTATTGTTCGTCAACAGTGAGTTCCGATTTTCACCATCAAGATCAGTTAAGCTTAACTTTAAAATATCTTCATATTTTTTATTGAAAGATGGCTGTTCGAGTTAGCATACATTTATTTAACATCTATTCTTACTTAGATTGCCGGATAGTTTGGGTGCAAATCTACAACGGATAGGTACATTTTTAGAGTCGACGTACGTCTTCCAAATCGGGCAATAGTCATGGATGCGACCACGCCATCTATGACTAATTGGATCATGATCTATTGAGGAGTACATTTACCATGAGGCTGGAAGTTGCCATGTGGCGCCGTGCTATACACTAAGTCTGAGGGTTGTGCTACTGGTGTATGATGTATGCTCTGCGCAGCTATCCAACCGTCGTTCATCATTATTTTTGCGCATTAAGCTTAAATTTTAGTTGTCACGTAAACCAAATCCCGCGTTGTTTAAGCGTTCAACTTGAGCATTCATGTCGCCTATAACGAAAACTATCTGACTTTCTTTCGTTTATTAGTGAACGGCTTTGGTCGGAGTAAAAAGCAGCCTTGCTGCCGTCTGTGTTGAAATCGGTGGGAGCACATCCAGTTACAACTTAAAGGTTGTGTCGATTAAGGTATATGGCATTGCTTTTAGTAGATGCATTTAAGCGTGACGCACAACGTCGGCCAGTCACTGGGATTCATTGAGTTAAACAGGCTCCAACTCAAAGGTTGAGAGCAATATTGAAACCCCATTGTCCAGCTTGAAAAAATGCCGTGAAACCAGAGATTCTAAGCGATTAACGCGGAGTTAAGAATTATGCATTTACAGCCATCGAGTTGGGCTGTCAACAAATTGAAGTAGAATCAGCTGCAAAAACAGCATCTCTATTATCATTAGCAGCACCTCAAACTCCACAAATAGAGGAGAGATTATTAATTCAAACTACACCCAGGGTTGCTACCAGGTAGCAAAACATTATTCATGAGTAATTTGACATGACATACAACATATGCGAAAAAACAATCATACACGCAATAGAAAAAAACGATAACTTGCTGAAATAATTAATAGGTCAGGTGCTTATATCAAGACCGCAACCTTGATTATAATAATTGTTATCACCGCTCGCGCAACCAATGTTCGTTTAACCTGCTAACCGTTGGTATAAAATCAAACAGATCTTAAGCGCTCGTATTTTATTCAATGAGCATTACTCATATTCGTCCACAGAAATAAATCCGAGCCAACTAACATGTCTTGATGTAAAGAAATGTAAATAAAACTCAAATTTGGATAAGCTCTAAGTCACTTAATAGACGGAAACTAATGATACTTATAACGTAAGAAAGATATTTGTTTATACGTTAACAAAATTTTGATTGCACGGATATTGATGCCAGTTCTTTAACCCGAGGTTGAAGTTAGAGATAAGCGCCAATCCAAGTGTATCTAGCCCGTCGCACAGTATGGAAAGAACTACCGTCAGTCGCACGTCGGCATATCGGAGAAACTTAAAAGCATCATAGCTGGACTTTATCAGACTATATTTCCTAGTAATAAAGTATTCGTATATACTCTTAAGGATATGGAAAAGCCAGCAGGAAACCAAACATTTTATTTTATTCACGCATGTCTTCGTACTTATTTGATTCTCGTCAGTAAGTTCCATAATTGCACCCTAACTGACAAAAATTGCAATGCGCAATTTCTTTATATTTCTCTATACCGGAAAGTAGATCGTTTTGGAGTTTGATATGTGTGAGCAATGTATTTGACTTTAGCGAAAGTTATTCTCTTTACTAGCTCTGTCTAGTCTAAAATGATTTCTGAGTCGCTTGTGTACTAATTAGCCAATCCTTTAAGCAGTAATTGCGTGTGAATAAATAAAAAAAGTTTTGGACTACTCGACTGCAAGCAAATGATCTTTCGAATTTGCATTTAGTAGACGTTTTATGTTTTAAAAATAAGCCAATTTTTTATTAGGAATTCAAGTAGCGACTGTAATCTTAATTTGTCAGGTAAGTTTTCCCAATGGTGCTCAACCTTTAAAGAGTATATAATCCAGTATATATATATATATATATATATATATATATATATATATATATATAGTTACAATGATAGGATTGATTAATGTATATTGTCAGTATAAAACGCATTGATTCAGGTAGTAAGGTACTAATTCAATAGATCGGTTTCGTCCTTATTTGAAGTTCCTTAAGTACCATCCGGAATGTTCCCAGGTTCATATCCCGTTCGCGTCAAGTTCTTTAACCTTGAATGACTCCCAATAAGGGCAAATCGGTCTACTGAATAAATGAACTTTGCTACCTCAAACAATATTGAATTTATATTGACAAACTACACACATATATTTTAACATGTCATTTGTTTCTACATCTCCAGTATTGGTTATCGATATATCTTAGACATGTATGGCAGTTAGCGCTTTTAACTTTGTTGTTTTCATATAGACTATGCCAACATCTGCCATTGATCTTCCTAACCGAAAGTTAATTGCCACTCAATTGACGCGTGAAATATTGCTTAGTGAACTTAAATTGAACACGCTCGCTTAAATTGTCGAAGAGAATTTTATTATGAATTGTAGGTATACGGACTAAAGTATGGTCAGTATCCATGAATTGACAGATATGTTCAGTGTTGTCCACCAGAATGCGTATGTACATATATGAAAAGTTAACTTTCCGTTTTTAAAAATTAATTTATTTTAAAATTGCGAACTCTATTTTTATATTTTATATGCTTTTATTTTAACTTTATTCATCCGCTTCTGTTGCGGAGTTTTGGAAAAATCAGACGTACCATCGGCAAATTTTTCGCTTGAATCACAGTTTATCCTTTTTGTACCGTACATCTTGGCATCACGTGTTTCATTTTTTTCAGTTTGTTTAAGATGACATGGTGTTATCCTTTTTATTATAATTGGTACTTTTCGATATTTATTACATTCTTCAAATGCATTCCTAAACACACAGCATACTTTGTATGCTTTGATCTACCTTTATTAATTGGGCACTTTTTTAGTATCTTTTCCTAATTAAAATCGTTGATCATTTGAGTACTATTCGTTTTACATTACATAAGAACGGTATCTGAAACATTTTGTTGGCTTCGTTGAACGTGTTTCCTTTTTCTTATCTAGTTTATAGCGACACTTATTGTTTAGGATTATTTAAAAGGTAAGCACAAGCGGATCAGTTATTTACATAAAGAATTTATCTTATTTATTAAAGAAATATGTAACTCCAATGCAATTCGACTAATGAAGCCAGATAAAATTTTCGATATTGTTCTTTTATATACAAATCTTCATATTTTAACGTGCGCAACTTAAGTTAATACGAACAGGTCTTGGGATTCAGTATGGCGGGCCATTAAATTTCTTTTGAAAAAAATAATCATCGTTTCAAACGCGTGGTAAGAATTCTTAAGATGCACTACCCGATTGGACCAAGCAACATTCACCAAGATCACTAATATTAATTATCAATGCTCTGCAGCATGAAATGGTAGACGAATTTAATCAATTCTTTAACCAATACAAAATCAAATTTAAAATATTCATATGGATGCAATTGTACATTAGATGTTGCGCTCCTAGTAACGAATTTATTCAAATAGAACCAAAAGTATAGGAGACTGTACCGTCCTTGTTGTCTACATTCCTCACACAAATATATAGTGGGTATAGGGCATAATACCTGCTCCTACTGATGTAAACACGAACCGAATGTGCGCTGTCTTCCGTTTATCCTTCTGGTCATATTTGAGTTAATTTTTTACTAGATGCGCATCACTTAATACACAATTGCATATATAATAGTTCTCAGAAACAAAAGGTATTAAACTATTATGTATTTTGTTGAATTATTTCATGATTACCGCGAAATGTGATAACTGATATCGATCAAGGTTCAGAGTGTATGGATTTGATGGAGTAACAGTTCATCAGATATCGTTGTAATTCTCAATTTTGTTGAAATTTTGCATATTTTGATTTGTTGGTACCATGTACCGACCCGGAAAACATTATGTTGATACTCTTTGCAGACTTGGCATATATTATATATAGTGCTTTTGTTTCGAAGTAGCATTTTCGAAGATCATATGAAGCTAACTACATTAGTTCTTTAACACACATTCATAAAGGAGGTTATACCATCTGATTGGCCCACATATCTTGATCAAATATATAGTGGTTATAGGGCGTAATACCGGCTCCTACTGATGAGTCGCTTGTAAGCACGAAACTAATGTTCACATAAGATTATGTCTTCCGTTCATGCTGACTTTAGTTACACATCCTGGTCATTTTTTGCTAGATGCGCAACACCTAACATACAATTGCATGTATATTAAATTTCCGCAACAATGTTATTTAATTATATAATGAATTAACTCTTTCTCTGTTTCAGGTTTTTTTAGATAAAGCAGTCGAATTGGCGGATCGTTTGCTGCCAAGTTTCGACACACCCACCGGTCTGCCAAAGTCGCTGATAAACTTGAAGACGTAAGTACACATTTAGTTAACATCAGGTTTTAGACATTCTGTAAAAAAGGTGATAGAATGTTTCCTTTCACCTTCTGAAATTTCTCCGAACGCCCTATTCAAATTGATCTTAGAAGCTACTGCTTTGGTTCGTGTTACACATGAATTCAGTGCATTAATGATTCTTCGTCTTTAATCGAGATTTCTACGCACGTTAGCTTTGCTGCACTTCCTGTGCACAAGCTTTTAATCCTCTCTTGAACTCTCCATTTGATTCTCGAACCAATTAAAAGGAAAGTTGTACTTGTTTTACTATTTGTCTAGAATTTTTCTTATGAACGGATCTACGAATTAATCAATCGATAGAAAATGCCGAAATAACGACCCGAAAAACGCTGATGAGAATACAGCAGCATTTTTCGCAAACAAAGCTCGAGTGAATGGGAAATTATTAGTGCTCGCTGCCACCGCTTGTAAATAGTTTCGGGTCACTGCTCACTCTGCTTCATTTGCATCACTGCCTGTTGAACAACGAATGAAGTCAATTTGGAACATCATTTATGCGCCAGCCAGTTGTATTCAGCTGCTTTTGGATTTGTCATTTTCAACGAATCTAATTGAGGTTTTCCACTTACCTTGACTAGGAAATTTTATTTGGATGCATTTTGCGTATCCTGCTCGCCAGGAAACTGACGCAACATATTCTCAGTCATTTAATTATCTCTTGGATAGTTAATGTACAGTACATTATGTTCAAGTGTTCGAAATCGCGAATAATCGTATCCGGCCAAGACATGTTTTGCCTACCCTTTCTGTAGTTCCAGACGACTAGGAGCTGCTTCGGTATTCCGGCGAGCTGGATGTCAAATTGGCCATGATCAGATGCCCGAAATCGCGAATAACATTATCCGTCCAAGACATGATTTGCCTGCCCCTCCAGTAGTTCCAGCTGACTATTGGAGGCTTCAGTTCTATTAGCTTGTGAGAGCCCCATAGATGCAAAGTCTGATCCAGTTTTTGTGTGCACATGGATGTTTGATAAGTTAGTCTTCTCTTGAACTAAATTACAGCGTCCTCAAATTTAAAATTAGCCTCCATGTTAATCAAAGTAATGCTAGAAAAAATATATATAACCTGTTCTTCTTGTATCAGAAATTTATTGTTAAAATCAAAATAATAATATCCGACCAAGACATAACTTGCCTATCCCTCTTGTAGTTCCGACCGACTATCAGATTTGTTTTGGTAGCCTAGCAAGCTGGGTGTTTAATTAACTATGATCAGCTTTCCGACATCGCGAATAATCGTATCCAGCCAAGACGTGAATTGCTTGCCCCTCCTGTAGTTCCAGCCGACTTTCGAAGTTGCTTCGGTGGCCTAGCGAGCAGGATTTTAATTTTTAATTCTCCAGTAGTCTCCCTATAGGCGCAACCGACGTTAAATAAAATTCCATGATGATGGTATGTCAAAGGACGACCGTAAAGTACTTGCCAACTCGTAAACCAAAGTCAGCCTGAATGAAAGGTGTATAATCTCTATTTCTTATATAAATGTGTATACCAACAGTAGCGGAACGAAGATTTAAAAGAAACATGTTGCGCGACACAGAATATAATATTTACCTGATTTTCGGGTTGCGATCCGATTTGTTTGCATCTACTGTCTTCCTGGTTTTTGTTCCAAAATTTTCGATATCCAGATACGGATATCTTTTTCAATGGAAAGCTCATCACAATAAGTTGACAATCAATATGTCAAGTGGAAATATTAGTTTAAACTGCCCCATTTATACTTGTTGTTAGATCTCTTAAGCATAAAATGCTAGGAAAGTGTCTGTCAAATTGGTTTGTGTATATGTCTGCAAGCGTACGCCATGTCTGTGTGTATGCATTCTCGTTTGTTTTTGATTGAGGAGTAATCAACTATTGCACGTATACACTCATCCCAGTGAAATGACAGCGATTTAGCAACATCTGACTAATCACTAGATAAGCGTATGCCACTTCTGTGTGTTTGTGTGTGTGTGAGCGTTTGCTTAAGACTGAGAAATAATCTGTTACATGTAATTAACGGCACGTGTAACAGAAATTCACATGAAACTAAAATGATAACTGTTATTTCCTAAACGCACACGTCAGACCTATTTTTACACGTACTATCCTAAATGAAGTAATTACGAGTGGCATACTGCTGAGGAGGGGGCAAGAAACTGTGAATAAAGTAAATAATTTAGAGTTAGCAAAATCAAGTTAGAAACGGAAAAGTATTCTATTAAGGTGGATAGTTAAAATAAAAATAAAATAAAAATAAAAAAGGGGTCGTAAAAGAAGTTGAAAATTGTTTGATAAAGAAAGATGCAAATTAATGTTTGTTAAAAGATTCTACACTAACAACAGAACGTAAGATAAAAGATAAAATAAGATAACAAGTAATCAAGGATGAAATATTAAGTTAATCAAATAAATTACGCGATATTGAATTACTCACTCTCCACCTCTATAAGTTAATATCAGTCCAGTGTTCTTATTCTTTTACTTGAGCGAGTTTCTGATTCGTGCAATCTTCGTTTTCTACCATTATTTAGTGCTGTATTCCAAATAGGACCTAGTGATTTTTCTACGGCTGTTTCATTCATTGTCATTTATCGATTTAATTTCGATGGATTCTCTAATCAGTCTAGTCGATCTGCTACGGCTACAGATTGATATACGTCTGCACCCATCCCAATTAATTGTGTGTCCTGTCTCTACTGTATGGCGTGCAAGATCTGATCTATTACTATATACTTGCATGCGGTTTTATGTAGCGGAACTAACATCATATAAAGTCTTCAAAATTGCGATTTCAAAGCCAACTCTTTATACATATTATATATACCAGGCCTGTAAACGGTACCAAAATTATAGCTATTGCGTCTGTACCTCATACCACCACTATGGTTGCCGAAAACGTACACGATGCCAACACTATGGTTGCGAGTCAAAACATGTTAACAAAACTATGGTTGCTGAATTGGTACATGGTAAAAACGCAATGGATTTCAAGGTATGCCAAAGTTCACAAAAATTGAAAATTGCAATTACTTCTGAATACCTGTTACTCTAGCAGTTCCATACACTCTGGCCTTGTACCGCTAAATACGAATGTCTAATTTCATAACTTATTCGTATGTCAGAAGCTACCAAACAATACGTTTATGACTGATTTTGAATTTTGCAACCTACATTTTCTGTCGTGTATAATGTGTATGAGACTACTAGAGGTGAGATCCGCATATCTAATTCTGCTTTCCAGAAATGCTGAAGAAATGGAAGAGGAGTTCGAATCTAGTATTTGCCAATGTTTTATCAAACTTATTCGCGCAAGATATCCGAGCAAATTAAAAGCTAGTAAAACAGTAAACAATTGTAACAATAATCTAAAAACCGGAAAATTTGTCGTATTGGTTGGACTTGGACACCTGAATCTAGTCCGTTCCCCCGAGAGTATCCCGGTATCAATAAATGGATGGCTAAACTCTAACAACCACCATAGTCAGAAATACAGAATGCAATCCTATCTATTAAACCTCTGGTGAATTCTACAGGTTGTTCTGGAACCTACAATTCATGCATGTATATTGCACTAAATTCATGCAAATTATTGTACTTCTTGTTGCTCAATTTTCCTTTTATTTTCAAATCGCTATGTATAATTATCAATAATGTCATTATAAGTTTCTTTTGTGGATAATTTTGAGTACTGCCATAGTTGTGTTGAAAAGATACAAGTTTATAAATACTTGTGCCTTTATGCATACGTAGTTATCCAGTGGTAGCTCTAATTTCCGCAGTCAAAATATGGTCCAGAGAGCATTGGATTCATTCCTGCAATTTTTCAGTTTTTTAACTAGTTTTTGGTCAGTCTTCTTTTTCGATACAATTCTGGTTTTTTAAGGTTTAGTGCTTATTGTGGAGGAAACTGATCTATTTGATGAATCGCATTTGCTACATTATGCAAATTGTAGGTTATAATTTTCATTATATATATATATATATATATATATATATATATATATATATATATATATATATATATATATATATATATATATATAAGAGACTATTGAATAATTAAGAGTATGCTTTTTGTAGAATCTGGTTAGCTAATTTCAAGAATACTTAACAACTTTCATTGATGTGTATTTTGGGATTTCATTTGATTAAGCAAATAAGAACAAATCTGATATCCAGTTTTATTTGTAATTATTTTCAGCAGTCGTACGATTGTTTGAAGTTAATTTCTTTTAATTTGTACGTGTGTATGTGTATGCAATGGTCATTCTAATTGCTTAACAATGTAATGTTTGGAATCTAGTTATGCTTGTATCGATATCTTGAGTTTTTGCCAGGCTTTCACTCCTTATGATTGATTTTCCGTCGTTTTACATTGGTCATGAGATGTTTTGGTTCTGTAGTGGAAGTTCAGGCTGTGCCTTGTTAATCATTCATTTGGTCATCATCATTTCCAGCCATAAGAAGTGAAGAAAAAAAAGTATATAAGTGAATTTAGATAAATTATTATTGAGATTTACGAGAGAGGGAGAGGGGCTGAGAGAGAAGGAAAACATTGCTACTATGAGTAAATTTATCAGGATAACTCACAGAAATGAGGCAAACTAAACCTCTCCAAAACACCATTATGGCCAAGTTAGCATTCGGGCAAGGCGACATCAGCAACGCAGCTTCCTTGCGGATTTCACCGTATCACGTCATAATCAAACTTACTTTTTTTACTTTACTGCGGCTGGCTCCTTTTAGAGGATAAGCCGGCTCCATTGATATCCCGGATTATACCTCTCCATGCCGGGCGGTTGGCAGCCATTTCGGAACATAAAGAGGGCCAATGACGCTCCCAGTGACGCGGACCATAAACATTGCGTAAACCTAGGAGTTCCATGTCGGATTTGATTGTTGCAAGCCATGTCTTCATCATACGATGATCGATCGTACATGGGCTAACGGGGCTATGGCGGTGGTGTCACCAGGGCGTGGTGGATTTCCGACCGGCAATCGGATCTATAAAAAGACCACATGAGCCCGACGACGGCACCATGACTCGGCGTGTGTTCCCCGCCACAAAAGGGGACAACAGCCACAGGATTACATGGACTCCTGGACAGTACCCCATACTTCCGAATGGCGAATGTGCTCTCAACAGCCACCGGCAACCATACTATTTACTGCTGCCTTGCAGACTGCGCTTGGATGTACAAAGGCTAGAGGTGCGTCCTCGATCAAAAAGCCGAGTGGTGAGGGGACACCACTTGTACCAAATTCCCAAGAAACTCCATGAAAATGTCACAATCATAAACAAACCGAACCTCGCAGCTAACTTTGCCCTACTAAGAAAAGAAATTTACGAAGATGATTCTACTATACATCTGCAACAAGATTGCCACTGAGCTCCATTCGCTGTCATATCGCTAAGGGTTTCTAACCAAGAACTGCGATGTGTACGAGAACCCCATCCCGGCAGACGAGTGGATCCTATACTATTCAATTTGGATGTAAGTGACTTTAATTGTTTCTGCCATGTCAAAATCTGCCCACCTTGTTTATTACGCCAATTTGGTGCTGGATGAGAGAACAGAGCTCTATTGGGCCATCGGAATGAGGGCATACGCAAAACGTGACCGAGCCAACGAAGTTGATGGAGCCTTATTTGCTTTTCTAAAGACGAGCATTTATTTTCAGATCCAAAAATACGTCTACGGATGTCAACGTTAGTTATTCGTTGTTGGTAACCAACATGTGCTATACTTCTCAAACAACAATGATCGAATGCCTGTAAGCGTCTCAGATCATCAACTCTAAGAGGCCAAGTTTCACTAGCGTTGTAAACACGACCTTTAAGGCAAAGTTAAATATTCGCGTTTCTCCATAAATGACGAAGGTTCGAGAAAGCTACTCTAGCTTTTGCGATCCGTATTCTCACCCCATCGGACATATTGCCTACGTTATTGATAGAGCTCCCAAGATATGTAAACCTGTCGACTATGTCAAGATTTTCATTCTGCAGTCGCAACGTTGGAGTGAGTGGTGGGTGATCCTGTAACAGTATCTTACATTTAGAGGGTGCTAATTTCATACCGAAAGACGGAACAACGTTTGCTAATCTATTTAAGGTGGTCTGGGCAGTATGCTGACTGTCGAATAGTAGTACGATATCGTCCGCATAGTCAAGATCGACTAGTTTATCTCCCGGGAGAACTTCAACTCCAGCGTCCTGAATGTGCGAGAGAGTGTTGTTCATAATAGCATCGATTACAAAATTAAACAAAAATAGGGAAAGTGGACAACCTTGAGGAACACCACTGCTGGTTGTAAAGTTATGCGTTAATTCGTTGTAAACCTTAACGAGACCAGAAGTATTTGAGTAGAGAGCTCGTATAATATTAACAAATTTAGTGTGCACACCGCTTTTCGACAAGATATGGAATAAAACATTGCGATCCACCGAATCAAATGCACCCTTGAGGTCTAGAAAGACGACTATTGTGGGACGGTGATATAAATGTCTCTGTTCGAGAACTTGTCTTAACGTAAAAATATTATCTATACAACCTCGTCCTGCGCGGAATCCGGCCTGTTCTTCTCTTGTTTGTGATTCACGTGAAGCGCTAAGACGACGTAGGATAATCGAGGCAAATAACCTTGATATCACGATGGTTATCGCACGAATTACGATTGCCTTCTTTGAAGATGGGAATGATGGTCGACTCATTCCAGTCAAGTGGTACGGTTTCCTCATTCCATATAGTATGAAAAAGTTTGGTCAACGCTCCTGAAATTATATCACCGCCATCCTTAAACAATCCCGGAAGCAGATCATCGGGGCCGGCGGCTTTGCGGAGCTTAAGAGATAGAATTGCATCGCGTACTTCTAACTCGGATGGTTCTTCGGGACTAACATTCCATACTGTTGATGCAGACGTGCTTTCGGGAAGCGGAACTGACGCGGGTGGCCAAGAAAATTGATCTCTAAAGTGTTCAGCCCACCTGTCCAGACGACTTATTTTATCAGTTATTAATTCGTTGTTACTATCATTCATGGTTTCGCTACAGAAGTTGTAACTACAATTGGCTGCCAGTCTGGTTTATGGGTTTTCTGGAGTAGCAGGTGTTCGGAAGTAGTTGTAATTCTAAATTTTTGTGAAATTTAGCATATCTCTCAATCCATTTTTTGTACCATTTACCTACTCGGCAACCATAGTATTTGTACACTTTACGGGCCCCGTACATATCATATATAGTGAGTTGGCTTTGAAGTCGCATTTTCGAAGACCTTATATGAAGTTAACTCCATTACTGTTTGAATACGTTCGTGTAGGAGATTTTGGGGTACATTTTTCCCAAAATTCTTTACCAAATATATAGTGGGTATAAGCTTTAGTTCCCAATCCTAATGGTGATTCTCCAGTAAGCACGATGCGCATTTGTATATGAGATTATACCTTTCGTTCATATTGACTCTGGTTTGTCCTTCTGGTCCTATTAGAACTAATTTGTTGTTAGGTACGATACACCTAATACATAATTACAGTCTGGTGGAATTTTTGTCTGTGTTGTACCAATGTATACCGGGCTGGTCTGGATACAATATAACTGTCGTTTATATAATTAAACGAACATTGGTTGCGCGGGTGGTGATAACAATTATTATAATCAAGGTTGCGGTCTTGATATAAACACCTGACCCATTAATTACTTACATATGTCAGTAAATAATGGGTCAGGTGTTTATATCAAGACCGCAACCTTGATTATAATAACTGTCGTTTGTTTTTTTGTGATTCGTGTCTAGTAAAATAAAATATCATGCTTGTAAAACTTTGGAATGCCTAACCGAAATGCATGTCGTTTGAAATAAGGAGCTTCGGATGTGCGTAATAATTTCTCTTTGGCTTTGTTTAAAACTAAGAAACTGATTTAACAGTAATTGATTGCGCGGGTGGTGGTAACAGTTCTTTAAATAAAGTTTTCGAGCTTGAAGTAAACACCAATCCAATTTTATTTAACCAGTCGTCGAACAACATAACAAAACTACCGCCAGCTGCAACGCTCTCAGGCGTTTCGACCTTCCGTGATCATCGTCAGAGTACGTCGGCAAACTGACTATCGAGGATCAAACCGCATTGAATATATATATATAAATCAAAGTTAGATAACAATAGGATTGGTGTTTACTTCAAGCTCGCAAACTTGATTTAAAGAATTTTTACCACCACACGCGCAATCATTTATTGTTAAATTGTATTGCCTATATGTGTATTTGGCGAAACCTACAATCAGTTAATGTTTGAGAGACTGCTATAGGTGAGAGTCGCATATCTGACATTGATTTCCATTTTATATTCAATGCGGTTTGATCCTCGATAGTCAGTTCGCCGTCGTACTCTGGTGATGATCATGGAAGGTCGAAACACGTCAGTGCGTTGCGGCTGGCGGTAGTGTTGTTATGAGAAATTGATTTTTTTAAATCTAATCAATAATGTTTATACAAGGTGTTATGCATAATGATGTACATATCCACGCTCAATTAGTATGGATAAATTAATATTAATTGCGAATTTTGGCCGTAGTTAGAAGGTGATAATAGTTCTAAGTGAGCCGAAAATGCCTTTTAAATTATTAAGCGAAAAATATTTTGTCGTGAATAAAAACTTGAAACAGTCAGCAGATTGAATGATAGAAACTTGTAAGGTTGTTTTATGGCGAATGCTGGCTCAACACTTACTAAGTTTAATGATGAGTTTTAAAAGGGTCGGCGAATTAGCAATAACAAAAAAGTTGTATTTTCAAAAAAATATTTTTTGAAGTCATTCTAACTTCATGGTCATATATTCTTTTTGGGAGCACTGTCTCTCTCTACACACACATACAGAGACACACACATACATATATATATATATATATATATATATATATATATATATATATATATATATATATATCTATTGTTCCTTTCTTTTAAAAGTAAAACAAAAGAAATTACCATGAACATATCTTTATATATAAATTGGAAAGCAAAACAAGATAGAAATATGTGAACAAAGAGAGTGTGAAAAATAGAACCAATCAAATTGCGTGCGTCACATCCAGTTCAAGCTCAATGCTTGTACGTGCTTCTTCTGCTTATATAAATCCGGCTGCAATTTGTTTATCCATAAGGCTTCGTATGTGGCTAGCTCCCTGTTGTTTTTGCATTTAGTAATTACTTTGAAAAGAATATATATATATATATATATATATATATATATATATATATATATATATATATATATATATGGTGTCCATTCCTTTTTAATTAAACAGTATTCTTATAGTTCGGAAAACACAAATAACAAAGTGGATAAAGGCCATTTATTTCGTGAATACTAATCATCTCTTATACAATCATACATATTTTTACATTTTGGGTTTTCAATTGATTATGCTAGTGGTAACAAATCTGACTCGTTTTTACTGCTGTTTCTTGTTTTGACTAGTTGGTGAGTGTGTATGCGTTTGTGTTTGTGTTGTGTATGCGTGTTTGTATGTAAAGGTCATTCTCGCAGTATTGCGAAGTGATGTCTGAGATCTTGTCATTATTGTTTTGATAGCTTGAGAATTAACCATTTGTGCGCATTGTTCACTGTTACATATACAAGTGCTATTTTTCCCAGTGTAGTTGATCGTTTCACCTCGTTGCGCAAAGTTGTCGTTTTCACATGGTAACAGCGCCAGTGTGGATTGCAGTGTTAAATGCTCACATTGTTTGGAGACTTCTGTCATCGTATGCGCCTCTGTTATTTCCACTTCAGTTTGTTGCCAATCCGATTGTACGTTTGTTGATTCTAGTCGAGGGCCTGTTTGTTCTTGGCTGGATACTAGTAGATTGTTGTTGAATTTTGTTATTCTTGGCCAGTCGATAAGAATATCATGTTGATGAAACTTTTGAATATTAAGGTCAGGTGCTTGTTGTTTTATGTAAAGTGCTTCGCAGATAAATAATAATTTTTCTGATTTTGCTTTATGTAGAATTGTGAAATTGGTCGAATTGACAGGGTGCCCTGTTGCCAATATATGATCGGAAATAGCTGATTTTCCTGACGGTGGCAAGCCTTTGTTAATCAATTTATGTGGCAAATGTTGCTGGATTCTGCTTATCAATTGCTTCTTCGTACGTCCGATATATGTGCTACCGCACATACATGAGAATTTGTAGACTGAATGATTTGGAGAGAATTGGCAATTGATCTTTGGCATCCAACCTCATGATTCTCTGTGTACTAAATGTCATATTAACTTTAACACTGGGAAAGTTGTCCTTAGTTATTCTATTCAGCCGCCGTGCAATTATTGAGGCTGGTACGTCGCCTCTAAATGGTAAGTTTAGGAAAACCTGCTTGCCGGTATCCTCTCTAGTACGAATCTGCCGTGGTCTGATGTTGACATCAATGAAACGCTCTGGGTAGTTGTTCATTAGCAAAATTTTCCTGAGGTAGCCCAGTTCTTCCTCAATCTTGTGTTCAGAGCAGATCTTCCTGATTCTGTTTGCTAGGTTGTTTACTAAGTTTCTTTTGTGGGATTTTGGCACACTACTATTGTATTGTCCGGTGAAAGTGGATTTTCTATGTATGGTCAGTGTCAAATCTCCGTTTGCTTCTCGAGTGAGTTTGATGTCAAGGAAGAGAAAACTGTCGTCTTTCTCTACCTCGAGAGTGAATTTGATGTCTGGATCGACTCCATTTGCTTGTTTGAGGATTTCGGAAGGGTCTGCTGCTTCTGAGATGAACAACAAGATATCATCTACATACCTTTTGTAGAGTGCGCACTGGTCAATTATACCTTTTAGGCTCGTTTTTTCCAGTTGATACATGTATACGTGTTCCAGGAGGGGTGCGATGCAACTTCCCATAGCTACACCATTGATCTGACGGTAGTGTATCCCTTCGAATGTAAATTGCACGTTTTTAGTACATGCTAATATGAGGTCTTTGATTTCATTAGTGTCTATAGGAAAGTCCAAAAACTCATTTTTGATGAGGTTACACAAGATCTCCGTTGTCTTATCCAGTGGTATGTTTGTAAATAAGGATGAGACGTCAAGCGAGACCATTTTATTCTGTAGGATGTTCTTCCCCTTCAATTCATTTGCTAGTTCGAAGGAGTCCTTGATAGTGTTAGCGTTTATGATGCTCCGTATTGGTTCAAGTAGTTTGCAGAGAAACTTGGCTGGTTTATGTTGTGGAGCGTTGATCATTGACATAATGGGCCGCATCGAAGGAGCTCCTGAGGCTGTCACGGCTTTATGAGTTTTTGGTTTGCCGTAAAATCTTGCGGTGTTTGTTCCGACTGGTTTTGCTTTTTGGATGTCTTCTGTGAGTTTTGATCTAATCTCGGAGTCAGCCATCGATGTTAGAACATGTTTTTCCATCTTTTTCAAAATTGCATTAATTCTTGATTCGATGTTCGTTGAATCATCTTTCTGTTTGATATCATGCTTAAATTTAGATTGATCATTTATTATATCGTTCATGGCCTTCCTGTAAGCGTCGGCTTCAAGTAGAACAATTCCTGATCCTTTGTCGGGTGTGGCAAGTCGTATGGATTTTTCTGATTGGAGTTTTCTGCGTTCGTCTATGTGCTGTTTTGTCATGATTTGGCTGCCTTTGAATTCCTTCTTGTATTGTTCTAGTGCGCTTACTATCTCAGCTTTCAGTCCTTGTCCATTGAATGCATATGGGGCGGTGTCTTTCGTTAAGTCATTGTAGAAATTTTCCGTTCCAGCCTGAATGTCAATAATGTCACGTTCACTTAGGTTTTTCTTGACTACGCAGTATTTTGCTCCTAAGGAAAGTAATTCTTTCAGGTGTTTTGACAAGATCACTTTTGAATAATTGTGAATAAAAGCGTCTGGGTTCGTAGGAAATTTTGATTGCTTTGTTGATTCACTACAACAGTAGTGTGCCAAAATCCCACAAAAGAAACTTAGTAAACAACCTAGCAAACAGAATCAGGAAGATCTACTCTGAACACAAGATTGAGGAAGAACTGGGCTACCTCAGGACAATTTTGCTAATGAACAACTACCCAGAGCGTTTCATTGATGTCAACATCAGACCACGGCAGATTCGTAACTAGAGAGGATACCGTCAAGCAGGTTTTCCTAAACTTACCATTTAGAGGCGACGTACCAGCCTCAATAATTGCACGGCGGCTGAATAGAATAACTAAGGACAACTTTCCCAGTGTTAAAGTTAATATGACATTTAGTACACAGAGAATCATGAGGTTGGATGCCAAAGATCAATTGCCAATTCTCTCCAAATCATTCAGTCTACAAATTCTCATGTATGTGCGGTAGCACATATATCGGACGTACGAAGAAGCAATTGATAAGCAGAATCCAGCAACATTTGCCACAGAAATTGATTAACAAAGGCTTGCCACCGTCAGGAAAATCAGCTATTTCCGATCATATATTGGCAACGGGGCACCCTGTCAATTCGACCAATTTCACAATTTTACATAAAGCAAAATCAGAAAAATTATTATTTATCTATGAAGCCCTTTACATAAAACAACAAGCACCTGACCTTAATATTCAAAAGTTTCATCAACATGATATTCTTATCGACTGGCCAAGAATAACAAAATTCAAAAACAATCTACTAGTATCCAGCCAAGAACAAACAGGCCCTCGACTAGAATCAACAAACGTACAATCGGATTGGCAACAAACTGAAGTGGAAATAACAGAGGCGCATACGATGACAGAAGTCTCCAAACAATGTGAGCGTTTAACACTGCAATCAACACTGGCGTTGTTACCACGTGAAAACGACAACTTTGCGCAACGAGGTGAAACGATCAACTATACTGGGAAAAATAGCACTTGTATATGTAACAGTGAACAATGCGCACAAATGGTTAATTCTCAAGCTATCAAAAAAATAATGACAAGATCTCAGACATCACTTCGCAATACTGCGAGAATGACCTTTACATGCAAACACGCATACACACTCACCAACTAGTCAAAACAAGAAACAGCAGTAAAAACGAGTCAGATTTGTTACCACTAGCATAATCAATTGAAAACCCAAAATGTATAAATATGTATGATTGTATAAGAGAGAATTAGTATTCACGAAATAAATGGCCTTTATCCACTTTGTTATTTGTGTTTTCCTAACTATAAGAATATATATATATATATATATATATATATATATATATATATATATATATATGGTTGTATGTATATATGCATTCTAACAGCGTTTGCTTGACGATCTTGCTTCGGGATCAACATTGAAACTTTTCTGGAAAATACGGAAGCGTGATGTTCACGATAACAATGTCCTCACTTCGGTATTATTTATGTTAAGTTGAATTGGAATTCGGAAATTTCTGTAACTTTTTTATTTCTCTCATTCGGATGAAGTTTACTATTGTTTTGTCACTGCAACGTTTGCCAAATTTAGTGCTCTTTTATGCCCTGATCTCTATCATAGGTGGTCACTCTTCATCTTCAAATAAGTCCCGAATTACTGTATTAGTGAGCTATCGCATGGACCGGATGGCTGGACTAAATTCACTCATTATGCCGTGCTATCCAATTACGTTCGGACTTTCAACTGAGCATTTTTCTGTCTATTCATAGCTACTGAACAAATCTTCCAAGGTACTCTGGAACTGTGTGTTCATTTCTTAGTGTACCGCCTCCACGACTATTTTGCCGAGTGTATTGGCGATTTCGAATTTAGAACTAATAGACTAGGACTATTATTGACTGAGATTCCCCGGTCCTCTATCCAGGACCGGTATTTCTATTTTTGGTATCTTTAGTGTGTACTTCAACATGAATATATCACGTGACGCCCATTCAATTTATTGTCCATTTTATAGGTAGTAGAGTACACATATTTCTCTCCAGGCTAGGCAATTATGGAGCTACTTGGGCCTGCAGCTAAGGTAAACTTAGGATTCTTCCAAATCATCTGCGTTGATAGGGAGTAAAAAAGTATTCCTACCGCAAAGACCTTTTAAGAGAAACTATTTTCAGCTTATATTCGTATTAACGATTTAAGAATTATATGTCCTCGTTCAACAACATTACATTGAATTTTCTGTTTATAAGCCAAATAGGTTTGTTGCTATTTTCCAATTATTTTTAAGTATCGCCCACGTAAACGTATGAATTTTTCGGCGAACTAAAGCCTCGTGCAATTTGTTATTGCCTTTTATAGGCTGTGCTTAGGTTTCTTCTTCATACTTCATTTTTATCATTTATTTTATTTCTACATTAACAGTGGCTTCAAGAAAAACTTTGTCTGGGCAGTTGGGGGATGTTCAATTTTGTCAGAGTTCGGCACGCTACACATGGAGTTCACGTACCTGTCAGAGTTGACCGGGAAACCAATTTACGCCAGAAAGGTGAGTTTACACTTATAATTCGGCAGTTGAGGCTTTATTCTAAAGAATAATTAATATCAGTTTAGACTGTAAACGTTAGCAGAAATATATATGTTTTTTCTCTGGTGGGACTGGTTAGATAGAAAAGGATTAGTGTTTAGCTTAGACTTTCAAGGTAGATTTAATTTATTGTTTTAACCATCCATGCAATAAATAATTATGCTCCAATTGTATAGTTTATAGACGTATTACGAAAGCTACGGACGTGCTATTTTCGTGACTGCCTAGAAACTGTGCAGCTGAAATTTTCAGTCAAGTACAAATTAATCGGGACTATTTAAGCTGAGATCCGCATATCTAATATATATATATATATATATATATATATATATATATATATATATATGCATTGAGGTTTGATCCGCTAGCTGGGGTTTGCTGTCACTCTGGTGATGATAATGAAATCGCATCAGTGTGCACTGGCTGTAGTTTTTTTAAATTATTGTGACCTGTTAAATACAACAGGATTGGTGTTCGCGTAAAGCCCGCAAACTTGCTTTGAAGAATTGTAACCACAACCAGCTCAGTCTATGATTGTTTAATTTTACAGCCTGTGATTGGTTTCTCTAGCTGCAAGCTCACTGCGAATACCCCTCTTAAAATAACGTAAATTAGCTTTAAGGTAATTAAGTTCGCCAATAAATATTTTAAATTGAATCAGAATTATTATATATGAATATCTGAATTTAATATATCGAATGTCTTTTCGAAATATATTGGCCTTTATCCACAATAAACATGCAATTTAATGTTTAGTTTTCCTAAGAAAATAATTTTTAATATTGAAATGCAATTGCCATTATTAGTTATATATATTCTTTTGAAATGCGAGCCTTAATAAAATTCATAGTAGCGATTTCATGTGCAAAAGTGAAACTTCATTTTATCAGATACAAGAGCCGTTTCTTTCTCATTTTCTTCTCTAGTATCTACAATTGAACATCTCTTTATATATAAATTGTAAGGCAAAGCAAGATAGAAAAAATTGAACATGGATAGAGTGTGACATAAGAGAACAACCAATCAATTGCGTGCATCACCTCCAGTTCATGCTCAATGCCTCAACATGCTTCTTCTGCTTGCATAAATCCAGCTGCAATTTGTTTATACATAAAGCTTCGTACGTGGCTAACTCAATTCTGCTATTACATTTGATAATTATATTAAATGTTACGTCTGGAGAACCTATGTGTTTTTATTTTTGCGCATGGAAGGGGTACTATATATATATATATATATATATATATATATATATATATATATATATAAAATCAAAGTGCAGCCTTTTCCACATTCTATGTATATACGCACCATATATTAAACAACGTCTGTTGTGTGTGAAGAATCTGGTGATAAACACGCGAACTAAGGTGTCGCGCATGAAGTCGGAATGTAAAACCGTCACAAAATGGAATCTTTTATTCATCATACATAACGACGCGTGTTCTCCCCTTGATTTGACTGGAGAAGACTTTTTTGCGATAATTTCAAAATAAAGGCCTCCATTTCACTTTACAATTTGTAGTGTGATCTATAAAATATGTCCTGCCCCGATAAACCCTTACCGAAGCTGTAATCAAGTTATCAATCATAGCGAAATTACACCAGTACTTAACGGCTGATGCTTTATTGCCGTAAAGCCTTATTTGGAATAAAAAAGTAAACTAGGCGATCATTTTACAGTGCAGCCAAATTCAAAATTACGCAGAGTAGCGAGCAGCCAGTGAAAAAATAATTGGAGGCTTTTTATAGAGACTCGCAGTATTGTGGTTAAGTTAACAGAATTCAGTATTTGATTAAGTCATCATCCTTGATAGGTAGATATTGTTTGTGGCGGAGAACTAATATATATGCAATTGTGAATTAGTTGTTGCAAACCTACTAACAAACTAATTCAAATATGACCAGAAGGGTAAATCAAAGACAGCATGAACGGAAAGTATAATCTCGAGCACATTTGTTTCGTGCTTACTGGTGACTCATCAGTAGGAGTCGATATGACGCCCTTTACTCACTATATTTTTGTGAGAAATGTGAGAAAATAGGACGGTACAATCTCCTATATGAATGTGTAAGCCTGCAGTATTGGAAATAACTTCATATAAAGTCATCGGAGATGCGACTTCAAAGCCTACTCATTATATACTCTATATTTTCCGAGCCTGTAGGGATAACCATGACCTATAATGCACATTGAGCTCAGTTGTTTCAAAGGTCATTCAAAGACCACATAAATTCCATTAATAAGAAAACTGTTCATTGAAAAACATGAGGAATTACACAGCAGACACAGTGTTGGTACCATTTTCAAACTCGGTAGATATATTATATATAGTAAGTTAGCTTTGAATTCGCATTGTCGAAGATTTTGTATGAAATTTGTTCCACTGCTTTATGTTTACACATTCAAATAGGCGATTGTACAGTCCTATTTTCTCACATTCCTCACTCAATCATATAGTGGATAAAGGGTGTAAAACCGGCTCCTACTCATGAATCGCCAGTATGGAGGAAAGGAATGTGCACGAGAATATACCTTACGTTCATGCTGTCTTTGGTTTATCCATCTGGTCATATTTGAACTAATTTATTATTAGGTGTGCAAAAGCTAATGCACAATATCATCCTTGATAGTCTGTTCGTTGTCATGCTACAATGATAACCGCAAAGTTCGAAACGCGTTAGTACGTGCAGCTGATGGTAGTTCTGTTATGTTATTCGACCGATTAAATACAATGCGACTTGTCTGCATCTACTGGAAATTTTATTTAAAGAATTGTTACTAATGACATGCACAATATATATATATATATATATATATATATATATATATATATATATATATATAAGACATTTACTGTCAACCGCACGTACTAACACATTTCGAAATTGTGGCTACTATTGTAGCATGACAACAAGCGGACCAACATGATAAAAAATGATCAACAAATTCTGTTAACTTAACTAAAATACTGCGAATTGCATATATATATATATATATATATATATATATATATATATATATATATGATGAAATTTCCAGTCAAGTACAACGTATGCGAAACTACTAGAGGTGAGATCTGCATATCTAACTCTGATTTAGATGTATATACACTACGGTTTGATCTTCGGTAGTCAGTTTCCGTCGTACTCTTTTGATGATCGTGGAATGTCGAAATGCGTTAATGCGTGTGACTGATAGTAGTTTTGCTATGTTGTGCGACTGATTAAATACAATGTGATTGGTGTTCATCTCGCACTCGCAAACTGGATATTAGATAACGTTAATTCTTTGCATTAGATTTTCTTTTTTAAATATGACATATTGCGTAAATTTGGCAAGGCGCAAATGCTTGTATCTTTTCTATTTTGTTGACAATGAACTATTAATAGTTATTATTTTCTTCTATCTTGTTGTTTTCAGGTTAACGCAATACGGAAGCTGTTAGCCCGGAAGATGAATGACCCAAAAACAGATGGCTTTTATCATTTTATTAACGTGGAATCTGGAAACTGGTGCAATTCTCATGCTGGGCTGAGTGCACTCAGTGATTCATTTTACGAATATCTGTTAAAAGAATGGATCAGAACAGCTGGGCGTGACCAACAGGCACGCATGTTGTATGATAAGTCGCTTGAATCTTTGCTTAACTTGAGAGTGATTCGAGTCAGCGACAAGGGCAACACTTTCTTGACGGATTCACAAAGCCCTTCTCAGTCTGCTAAGATGGACCATTTGGCCTGCTTCGCCGGTGAGTTTGGGTTAGTGAACAATTAGATGGAAGAGCGAATTCGTTGTTCTTGACTTTGTAACAGTTAGGACGGCTTTTCTATCGGTCCAGCAAATGAACACGCAAAGATGGACTGTCATTGCATATAGAGTTACGCTTAACTAAAGCTTTTGCCTGTGTGAAATGTTAGTTTTGCAAATATGGTGATAACATTTGCTATAAACAAGGTTGCGAACTTGATATAAACACCGAACCCATTAAATACATTCGTTAGTCAGTATAAACATAGAATTGTATAGTGTAGTAAAGGAAAATCATCCAGTAGACCAGTTTCGTCATTATTAGAAACTCATCACGTACTGGCCAGAATTGTATTTAGGTATAGAAAAAATGAAAAATAACGCGAAACTGGATTTATCAAAATTACCTGAACGGTGTTTTGACTAACACAGGCTGAATTTCAATTGTTTTGTTTCTTGAAGATATTTCAGCGACGCTTGGAGATCGCCTTCTTTAGTTCACCCATCATTAGTTTCTCTTTTAAATTTGTGTTGGTGGGTGAACTGAAGAAGGCGACCGCTCATGGTTGCAGAAATATCTTCAAGAGAGAAAAAACTGGAGTTCAGGGTTGCTCATTGGTTAGAGCACCAGATACCGAACAGACGTGCTCAGGTCCGCGGCAAATTCTAGGCAGTACGTAATGAGTTCTCAATAAGGACGAAACCGTTCTACTAGATGAAATTCCTTTTTTACACTGTACAATTCTGTTTATACTGAGAAATGTATGCACTTAATGGGCCCGGTATTTATATCAACTTCACAACCTTGATTATAGTAAATTCCGTATGACTTTAACAGATAGTGTTTTATAATGTCTGCCATTATCATTTATTATTCATGTTCCGTGCGGCGAGCGTAATTTATCACCGTTCGGTTGAATTCTCGGCAACTTATTCAAAGTATGAAACTAACTATGAAATGAATTTGACATTAACAATTATTTCCCTGAATCAATATACAATTTGTACTTAGGTATCAGCAACGAGTTAGAGGAAAAAGTTTTTATACTATGGCCTGTTAACTAAAAATATAAATGCAAGAATTACACAAATGTTCAATTGTATATCGAAGGAAATTGGATTGAATATGTCATTTAGTCAACCGTTCCTTTGAGGTATGGCCAAGTAATTGTGTCTGCAATATTCATAGTATAAAGCAGGCGGGAACAATTTCGATAAATTCGATCAGCTATTGTATTTTTAATGAAAAGTAATCGAATAATCATTGTAGTATAATAATAATAATCACCAACATCATCATCGTCATCATCATGAACAGCAATACACAAGTCATTAGTAACAAATATTTCACTGCCATATAACCATAGGAAAACTAAAAAGAATTTTTTTTAAAATAAGTAATAATAATAATTAAAAGAATAATATATATCCAAATATATAAACAAGCAAAATTTGGTTAATATGAGTGTATTTATTTAAATAGCACACAGAAATGAGACATGCAAAACATCTGCACAACACTATTACAGCCGAGTCCGTTTTGAGGCAAGGCAACATCAGCAATACAGCTTCCTTGCGGGTTTCACTATATCACGTCATAAAAACCACAAGACCTAGCAATTAACATTGTTCAACTAAGAAAAGACTGTTTACAAGATGATTTTAGTAGAAATTTGCAACAAGATCGCTACTGAATTCGACTCGATGCTATATCGCGTTTGGTTTCCAATTAAGAACTATGATGCGCACATGGATCCCATACAGACAGACGAATGTTTGAGAAAGCTACTATAGCTTTCACGATTTCCATATCCAATTCGTCAATCATATTGCCTGAGTTATTGATAGATTTGCCAATATCTACAAACCTGTCAACTATGGTTGGTGATTCTGTATAAGCATCTTAAATATAGTGGGTGCGAAGTTCATGCCAAAAGCCAGAACAACGACAAAGTTCAGCGTAGCCTGAGCAGAAAGTCGTTGACGGCTAGTAATAAAGTATTGTCTGCATAGTCAAGATCGACTGATTTAGTGTTCGGGAGAACTTAGACAACTATATCTTTTTTATAGCAGCATTTATTAAAAAGTTAAACAAAATAGTAACGTGGAAAACGTTGACAAACACTACTGCTGATAGTAAATTTCTGTGTTAAGTTGTTGTAGTTCTTTACATGACATTTATTGTTTGCGTAGAATGGGGATATAATGTTTACAGATTTGGTGGGAATACCACTATTTGACAGAATATCGAATGGAAAATTGCAATCGACTGAGTCACATAAACCATTGACGTCTAGACAAAAGTCTATTGTGGGATGGCAATATACATGTTGCTGTTCAATAAATTACCCTAAAATAGAAATATTGTCTATGGAACCTCGTCCTAAGAGGAATACATCTTTCTCTTCTCTAATACGTAATTCATGTGAGGCGTTATAATGGCTTAAGGTACTCGAAGCAGATAAACTAAATTCAACTGGTTTCATGTATATGCTACGACGGTTATCATACGAATTACGATTGTTTGTTTTATTTGGAAAATTGGAATGATGGTCGACTCACTCCAAAAAAGCCGCATGGCCTCTACGTTCGATGTAGTACGAAAAAGGTTAGTCAATACTCCAGAAATTATATCGACGCCGTTATTAAATAAGCTTGGAGGCGAATCATCAAGACCTGGAACTTTGCGATGTTTAATAGTTATGACTGCATTTCCCATCTCTAAATTTGATGATTGTTCGAAATTTAAGTTCAACGCTGTTGATACAGACAAACCTGGGCCTTCACGTCACCAATTACCCAGACTATTTCTGAACTTCGTGCTCTACTTAATAATGCGCTTAGATTGTAGTAAAAAGCGTTCTTGCTGTTGTCTGTGCTAGGATCGGTGGGAGCATATGCAGATACAATATTAGTTAAGGTATCTTGCATTGAAATTTGTAGATATAGTTAAGCGTGCCTCTGCCGGTCGGCTGTTTACAGGCATATATTTAATTACTCATCCTCCGTCTTCTATAAGTTAATGATAATCTCTCGTTCGTATTCTTTTACCAGAGCGAGATTCCGATTCTGATTTGTGCAACCTTCGCTTCCTACGATTATTTAATGCTTTATTCCAAATCGAGACATTTGATTGAGACTATCGATAAATGTGATCTAAATCAGAACGTTATATTGGCGATTTTAAATGTGGTGTCAATATAAACCAATATACCAGTACCAAAAGGACTGGACTATTTTCGACGATTCCTGGTTTATCATCCGGTGAAATGCGAAAAAGGTAGAATAACGATGAGACATGTTATTGAGATGATGAACACATTTAGGAATGAATTGTATAGGCAAATTAGAGGTTTTCAAATAGAACAACCACTGTCTGCTCCAAATATCTTCATGCATTACCTGATGAAAATGACACCTAAACCAAAAACTGCATGCATGATTCTTACATGGCATAGTTATTTGAAATCATGAGAAGAACGAATTGAAAATTTCTTAAACTGAGTAAATAGAGTAAGTGAACTGAAATTTGCCATTGGAAATGAATCATGTGGTGAACCACCATTTCTAGATACCAAATTAATTGTAAATGGTATAAAATTAGAGTAAGATGTTTATAGCAAGGATATATACTCAGATATTCTTTCAATTTCAAATCAAATCATCCCTTTGGAATGAAAATCGTTATCTTAAAATCGATGAAAATCATAAGTATGAGACTAACAGACACAAAACATATGAAGATTGAATTTGGTGGACTGCGCGAAATATTCGGTGCTCTCGGATACTCTTTAAAGTTAATAGAGAAAACTATGATGAATATCACAATTAAATTTAATCATGGTTGGTAGTACGTGAAATCTAATAAAAAAAGAGGATCGGAGTGTCATGGTAATACGTGACTGCAAACTAAGTAGGAAAATAAAAACTGTAGCATTGAAAAACAGTATACATTCTATTTTATAGTAGACCCTTACTCTAGGAATCAAACTTCCCTACCAAAATGAGAAAATTGAACCGTTAGACGCATCATGAGTGTATGAAATTCTATGTAACGACTGTAACATCAAGTGCGTGAGTAAAACCATGCGCCCATTTAAGGTAAGACGAGGGGAACATAAAACCGCATACAAATATAAGCATGTTAATAAGCAAAATATTGCACGTTATACTGTTGTGATAGGACGGAAAAGTAGTTGGGATGGTTGCAGAAGTACATCATTTTGTGGTCGTAGTAAATCGACAAGTTTGATTATTGAATCCATCCAAATTAAATCGAGATATGACATAATGAATGAAACAGGCGTAGAAAAGTCCCGAGGTTCTATTTGATATTCAAAACTAAATAACGGTAGGAAGCGGAAGTTGCACGACTCGGAATGGGAAACACGCTCAAGTGAAAGAATAAGAAGGATGGATTTCCATTAAAGTACAGAGGGCGAGGGATGAGTGTTTAAATATTTCCTAATTTATTTTCGGATTATCTTACATTTTCATCCTTGGTTACTTGTTATCTTATTGTATCTATTAACTTCGGTATTTTAAAAAATCTTTACGTTTTTAACATAAGGCAAATTTTCTTCGCAATATTTCGATAATCTTTATTTCAGTAGGCAATTTTCGAATTTCTTTCATAAACACATCTTATTTTAACTTTCTATCCTAATGAAACATTTTATCTATTTTTATTGAAATTTACTAACATAACTATTTACCGTGAAAATTTTGCGCCCGGGTATTCAGTGTCTTGCCCCCTCCTTACCGGGATGCGACTCGTAAATATTTCATTTATCAAAGTAAACGTAAAGAATATGTCTGACTTGTGAAACGAGGAATTGACATTTATCACCTTACTTTCACTTGGATGAGTGATACACATGCAATTAACAATATGTAATTGGTTATTTCTCAGTCTTAAACAAACGCTCACACACATACGTACACAGGCGTGGTGTATGCTTATCTAGTGAATCGTTAGCTGTTGTTAGATCACTGTAATTTGACTTGGCTGAGTGTACACGTGCTGTAACTGATTACTTCTCAATTCAAAATAAACGAGGGCACATACACACAGGCATAGCGTACGGTTACGCAATGAATCGTCAGTGTGTGTTAATGGGTCACTGTAATTACATTTCGCTGAGTGTACACATACAGACACATACACGCATGCATACATGATGCACATTGACCTAGGGAAAATACTGTTATGATTAAGAGATATAGCAATAAGTATAAATGAAATAGTTTAGACTAAATTTACCACTTGAATTAATGATTTTCGAAATTTTTGAGGGATGTGACTTCCGTTGAAAGGGCTTCCGAAATCGGAGACTGAAGAATTCGAGATAAAATTGAAGACAATGGTTGCAATCACCATGCTGGGTATAACAAGGGCCAGGGAATCCACCATATTCATAACGTCTAAAAGAGAGTTGTTGTTAGATTGATTATGAAGAAGAGAAAGAAAAAAGTACTCATCGGAGATAGAAAACATCATTACAGCAGAGTGAAACACGAATAATTTAATGCCACATGAATACATATATAGGGATTGACTATTCAGAACCATTAGTATTTTTTTTCTCATAAGCTTGTGTCGCAATCACGTAAGTGAATTGCCAGTCAGTTGTCTCTACTTCGGACTTAGTCACTAAAGATAGACGTGTTTTTTGTTGTCAGGTGGAATGTTTGCATTAGGAGCCAAATCTCATGAAGATGAATGGTGGAAACGAGGTGAAGCGGTAACTCAGACCTGCCGTCTGTCTTATAGCTCTACGACGACAGGAATTGGACCGGAGGGCTTTTGGTTCAGTCGTGATGTCGAGGCGGTTGCTCAAACTAACGGTGAGTACAGCTACTTGCTCCGTCCGGAGACAGTTGAATCCTACTTCATTCTTTGGCGACTAACAAAAGATCAAAAGTACAGAGACTGGGCTCACGATGTTGTTAAGGTAACTTGATTCCATTGTCAGTATGTGTATGCATAATTCAATCACACATAAATTTCATACTCGAAAAAAGAGCTCTTGCTCGATCTTAGCAAATAATTAACTGAATAAATAAAACATGAATAGATTTGATCTAACTAAAAGATACACATTACTTACTTACTTTACTTTACTGCGGCTGACTCCTTTTGGAGGATAAGCCGGCTCTAGATTTCATGGAGTTTCTTGGGAATTTAGTACAAGTGGTGTCCCCTCACCAATCGGCTTTTTTGATCGAGGACGCACCTCTAGCCTTTGCACATCCAAGCGCAGTCTGCAAGGCAGCAGTAAGTTGCATGGTTGCCGGTGGCTGTTGAGAGCTCATTCGCCATTCGGAAGTACGGGTACTGTCCAGGAGTCCATGTAATCCTGTGGCTGTTGAACCCTTTTTGTGGCGGGGAACATACGCCGAGTCATGGTGCCGTCGTCGGGCTCATGTGGTATTTTATAGGAGATCCGATTGCCGGTCGGAGATCCACCACGCCCTGGTGACACCACCGCCATAGCCCCGTTAGCCCATGTACGATCGGCCATCGAAACATGGTTGACACCGTCGTACCACATTCCAAAATATTAGTCCAAAATGTTAAATTAAAAGAAGCAGAACTGAAAATCTTTTCGCATTTCGCTAGATTTGTCCTATGGAGTTCCAGTGCACGATCAAATTATATTTGCTTACTTAATTCTAGGTAATGCTTATTTATATCAATGATTCCAAGTAGAGAAGTACATTCCCACACCTGACTTTAATCGAAATGGAAAAGTGCTTATTTGTGTCTGTGATTAGATGCAGCAGTAGGTTGAATTCACGCTTGTCGGGGAACATACTGAGTTAGTGTGCAAAAACGTTGATTGGTGCTGCGCGAACATCCACGACACCAACACAGTGCTTTCAATCTTGATTACGGCGAGGTGTGCGAAAATGCTTCCTTACTTGAAGGTGCTTCCTATAAACAGATACTGCTCAGAACTTTTTTACTAAGACTAATTTGTTACTGCACTGGTATTATCGTCTGGCTTTTCTAGATTCATGCGAAATGATATTTCAACATTCAGGACAAAATTTCTTGTGTATTTTTTACTATTTAGACAAAATTGGTTCACTATTTTATTTTACAGTAAATCAGTTGATAAAATTGAACAAAAATTCTCCTCTATATTATATGCTTCCGAAAATCGTATCTTTGAGTTAGTGTCCATCTTATTTGAAAAAAAAATACTGTTCGTAAGTATATAATTGCAGATATTATAATTTAATTTAGTTTGTTTTAAAAATCTTGATTCTATTTTACGTGACAACTTTAGAGGGCATATCAATATATCAAAATTTAAGAACTGATGCCTCATTCCCGCATAATAAATAATTTCAACTTTGCGTAGACTCTAATTTAAAATTAGGTCGCTCTCTCCTATTATATTTGTACTCTAACTATATATATAGTTGTACTATATTGACAGGATTTTGAGAATATATATGGTGTCAATTTAAACTAAGCATTGTATCAGGTAGAAAAGTCACTTTCGGATTTTATTTCAGTAACCATAATTAGCTACTGTTAAACCGGCTTAACATTTGTCGCATATGAAAAAAGGCCGGATAGGCTTAGTCGGTTTGTAAATTTTCTCGTCATTAATGCATTCTTGATAGAACTAAAAAATTGCGTATCTGTATTAATGAAATTACCTAATCTGTGTTTTGACTAATTCAGTATTGATTCCAGTTTTACTTCTTCAATATATTTCGACATCCTTTGGTGCATGTCTTCTTCTGTTCATCCATCATCATAATTTGAAAAATGAAGCTAGCGCGATATTTCTCTAGCTATATCCGTCGTAAGTATAACTGATATAGCTAAAGAAATGTTGCGTTTGCTTCATTAGTTTTTCTTTAAAAAAACTTTTGATGATGATTATGAAGGAGACATTTGCCAAAGGATGTCGAAATATATTGAAGAAGCAAAATAATTTGCATCAAAACTGCGTTAGTCAAAACACAGATAAGGTAAATTAGTGCATTCTGACGGCTAGCTTATAGTGGCCTAAACCAGATCGAGCAAATCCATAAATTTGTTTCCATACGTGAGTAGGTAATCAATGCCTTACGTTCGTCTACGAAAGCTATTCAATAAATAAATAGTTGTAAATTCTTGTCATATCCCTTGTATGAATAATTGAAAATCTTTCTCAATGTAGGCAATGCCCATCTTCGCAAAGTACTCACATTTGGCTATTGATTTATCTGTTATTAATTATCCTTTGCTTCTTTGTGCCTAACTAGGCCTTAGAAAAATACTGTAGACACGGCGTCGGCTACTCAGGCATTAACGATGTGAACTCATCAGAACCTACGCCAGACGATGTTCAGCAGAGCTTTTTCTTGGCCGAGACATTGAAATATCTCTACATGATATTCAGCAGTGACGAATTGTTCCCTCTTGATCGATGGGTTTTTAACACAGAAGCTCATCCGCTGCCGGTGCACGAAAAGACGTTCACACTGCACGATGCGTAAACATACGAGGCTTTGTGGTTTCCTTGTTTAGGAATCATATCTCCAGTTGTACGCACAAACAACAAGCCAAGTTTGATTGATGTGTTAATCAGGCATGTCCGTTGTAAGCGTTTTCAATTGTTATATTTGTGAACTAAGAATTGACACTGGTTTCCAGATTGCATGGTCGTTTCTTCGGTTCGTTTTATGAATTGATTGTGTATTATTATGAGGCGGTTGATTATATTTCGGCAGCGCTGCGCTTAAACAGCATCCCATTAGTAATGTTTACAGTTTTAGTAGTTATTCTTACAACCGGCCGGGATTTTGGGCTTCATCGAGACAGGCTGTGACATCAGCACGTTTTTAGATTAACACCAAACTTTTATTAAACGGTCTATGCTTTTTATGTAATGCGTTTAGTTTTCATACCTATCATTCTTTTTCTTGCTGTATTTTTATTGTTTGTGTTTTTCAACGTCAAGACTGAATGCCAGCTAATTGTGTTGGCCCTACGACATTTTCGACTACCGATGGCATAAGCCATTTAATTTATCTTCAATTTAAACGTCTAAAGTCCGTTATTAATTTTTTTGATGTTAATCTGAACACGTCGACATATAGGCACATGCTCCTCGACTTTGACGAACTATTCGCTCGCCCGTAGTCATTGCAGTTTCTGGCCTGACGTATAAACCGTTTTCTCACTTACCGTTCTGACACCTTTTCGATAGCTGCTATTATCTTCCGTGTTAGCATGTATTGTCTTTTGGGGAACTGATTTCGGTATCACCCTATCACTGAAACATATTTTTGTAAAATAATGCATGGCGGGTTCTCTGCTACCCTGGTTGAACCCGATATGGCCCAAAGGGAAATCCTTCAATAACTAATTAGTATAACGCGAGCTGTACTGGAACCCACTGTTCGGTGTGATGAAATCGTTTTTGTGCTCGTTTGCGACCATTTACTCATTTCACGTTTTATTGTATTTGGCTTTAATTTGACGCCCATTTATAGACTAACTCTATGAAGTATGTTGATATTGTACCCATAAGGGTGTTTGTGCCAAACGGGGCCCATCAAAATCAAAATGTCGAACTTCACATTCAAGTTTCAGAAATCTGATAATTTTGAATAGATATGCGCAATTAAATATTGCGTTAATTATTTTTAAATTGTTCCCTTAAAATTATGAGCTTTATTATATGATGTCTTCAGAATTCAATGACTCCTGCCACAATTGACATTTGTAACAGTAGAAATTATGATTTTCCCATATTTAACGATCGGAGCTGGAATTTACTACGGCGTTCTTTGTGCAAATCTGTATTTAACCAAATATGCTTTAGTTTGGAAGTGCTATATTGTACAGGCTCACGTGTTTTTCTTGATTTTCATTTGCCTTTAATGTCCTGAGAGTTGTCGTTATGCCTCAAATCTATAACAGAACATTCGAAACACTATTCCGTCCATGTACTGTTTTACATTTTGTGACAATTATGAAATTTTCTTGGAATGTCTCAGCATTGTCTGGTCGCCAAAGTGGTATCATGTCTGCTATATAGCGACAGGTGCAATTTCTGATGACGTCTTCTACGTAAAATGCCCTAGATTGCTTAATCTAAATACCAACCAAAGGACGGCAAAATATTTGGGTGCGTCTTGGAGAAATAGTTTCCAACATTCCCCATCATCACCTAGAACGCCATCCTTTCAAATAAAATTATAATTTTTCTTTCTAAACTTGACCAAACCTGCGGATGCTGGACTGTACATTGCGCTGTTGTTTTCATCTTGAAAAAGTATTCCTTGAGTCTTTTGACAGTTTGTTTGGATAGTTCTACACAGAATTCTGAAAATTATTTAAAATAGGCTTAAATAAGAATGCTTACCATCTATTACTCTCTTTCCCTAATTCGTTGCACATTGGAGCCGGACAATCTTATGCTCAGTCGGGATATACTGCAAGAGTTTTGTTTAACTGTGCTTAGTACTATGAATGTATATATATATATATATATATATATAGAGTATATAGCATATATATATATATACATATATATATATATATATATATATATATATATATCAAATACACAAATGTGACATTTCGGTTAATCCAATTTTTGCTGTCGTAGTATGGCGTGATAAAATGCTGAAATCTTCGGCTATTTACGAAAGAATGTGACTGTCACCATACGTACAGTAGTTTCTTCCGGTTTTGGTGTTTTTCTTCCGTGAACCGTTGGAAAGGCCTGCAGGTGTTATTCGGTTTATGTGACCCTAGGCTTTGTTGAAGATCATTCACGTATGCGTCCATGGAAAAGAAAATTATGGCAGCACCGCTTTTCCCGTTGTTCATAGTTTGTTTCCTTTCTCTTGAACCTATAAAGCATAAGAATTGCTTTTATTCTTCTATGCAGGCGTGTCGTAGATAAATTGTGACGCGATTGGAAGTTTAATGTTAATTTATTGGGGCGGATTTTGCTTATGTACGATAAAATTAATTTATTCTTTTGCTCGGCATTTTATTCGTTGTTACAGTATGCAAAATGTAGCTTTTAGCTTTGCGCTGCTTTGAGTATTTCTTGTAATAGGCTTGTGTAATTTGCTGCATCATTTTTTATATATATAATATATATATATATATATATTTTTTTACTGCGGCTGACTCTTTTGGAGGATAAGCCGGCTCACATTTCATGGAGTTTCTTGGGAATTCTGGTACAAGTGGTGTCCCCACTACTCGGCTTTGATCGAGGACGCACCTCTAGCCTTTGCACATCCAAGCAGTCTGCAAGGCAGCAGTAAGTTGCATGGTTGCCGGTGGCTGTTGAGAGCTCATTCGCCATTCGGAAGTACGGGTACTGTCCAGGAGTCCATGTAATCCCGTGGCTGTTGAACCCTTTTGTGGCGGGGAACATACGCCGAGTCATGGTGGCGTTTCGTCGGGTTCATGTGGTATTTTATAGGAGATCCGATTGCCGGTCGGAGATCCATCCACGCCCCGGTGACACCACCGCCATAGCCCTGTTAGCCCATGTGACGATCGGCCATCGAAACATGGTTGACACCGTCGTACCACGCTGAGGAGGGGATGGACTTTACGACGGATATATATATATATATATATATATATATATATAATATATGTCTGTGTGTGCGTCTGTGTGAAGTGCTTTTGTGCATACTTGCCTATAACTGTACCGGTGTGCCTTTATTTATGTTTCATCTTCTTGGTTCACATTTGATATATCTCTATTCCATTCCGAAAAGACAACATTTGTTCCTTTTCTTGAATGATTTGTGCACCGGGTGATGTTGTTCAATTGCTGAAAGATTCTATGTTGGTGATTTAGACTGTGGTATTTTTTTCAAATAAGAAGCGCGGATCTTGAAAAAGATGGCTGATGTGTCAATTGAAATATCAAGATAAGAGAGAGTACTAGCATTTGGCAATGTCTTGATATTTATATTTAGAACTACATTCATGACCTATCTGAGAATTTTGTGAATATATAAACTAAATGCGAATTAAGTATTTGTATTATATATATATATTTAACATTTAGCAATATCTCGTTTGTTTTTTAAAGTAATTGAAGCAAATTAAATTGACTTGTTTATTATTTTGTAGTATATGAAAATTTGTTAGTTAAATATTCTAGATGAAATCTATACTCTTCTGAACTTACCCATCTTCTAAACCATAATTTCGATCTTATTATTAAAATCGTCTTTGGAATACGTGGCTGTCAGTGGGATGAGAAAGTCAATTTAGTTGATAGGTCTACTGCTTCTGGGAAGAATTTTCTCAACATGGATGAGATAACTGTCTGTTAAAGTAGAGTGCCTTTCCGATTGTGCTTTGCTTTTATAAGCAATATATATATATATATATATATATATATATATATATGAGGGAAAAAATGTTAACAAAAGAATAACTGGTTAATTAACCTAATTTCTATCAGTATCTACGCCCAACATTCTTTATTTATCAGTGCTATTTTACCTTATCCTATCATAATTTGAGATGTGTCGTAACCAGTCACATTTTAGCCGTGTTCATATTTCAGTGTCTAAATGCAAACTTCTTTCCCTTAAAACCATGTGATGCTCCATCGTAGTCACATTTAACATGTCCACAACCACTTTGTTTCCCATTTTTTGAGATAAGTCTATTTTTTCGTTGTGCAAAGTTCTATAGTGATATGACCCTTCAACAACATCCTATGCATACTTGCTAATACATAGAAAAAATCGCTATTATGACATTAACCATTGATTTGTACCATCTTTGCAGAAACCAAACGAATTCATGCTTGTTGAAATTTCCTTATAGTCTTTCAACGAATATGGCTGTGCGCTCATTTCTTCAATTCACACTTGCGAAATTAATACTGATTTTGTGTGTGTGTGTGTGTGTGTGTGTGCAAAGGGCGAATGATGCTACGCATTTATTCGCAGCTAAACGTGCAAAGGTGTGCAAAATTCGATAAAATCCATTTCAATGCTTTGCAGTTTCAATTTAGGCAGTGTTCTAACATTTTCCCTTATTTCTGCGCTGTTCCTGCAAGAAAACATTGACTGGCAACCTCATATCTGATAAGAAATTTTTAGCCAATCTAAAATCCAATTGAGCTCAACCTAGAGTTGTATTAAGAAGACATTTAATAACCTACTTTTACCAGCTCCTCTGATATACCATCGCCACATGAAGACTTAGTTCATGCATAAAATAACTTTCTAAGTTCTGGTCATTTACGGATAGAAGCCTGAGAAATCCTTATCTATTAGTTAATCGGTCGCTGATATAATCTCAAAGGAGAACTTGTTTTTGTTGCAGTTAAATACTGTTTGTGGTGGAGAATAATATATATGCAATTGTGTATTGGGTGTTGCGCACCTAATAACAAATAATTTCAAACATGAACATAATGATAAATCAAAGACAGCATGATCCTAAAGTATAATCTCGTGCACATTCGTTTCGTGCTTAATGGCGACTCATCAGTAGGAGCCGGTACTATGCTCTTTACCCACTATATATTTGAGTGAGGAATGTAATAAAATAGAACGGTATAATCTCCTATACGAATATGTGAACCTGGGTAGCAGCCACTTATAAAAGAACCCACTATATATATATATATATATATATATATGGTATATATATATATTTACCAAGCCTGTAAAGGGTACCCAACACCTTGTGTGAGTACCTGAAACCAACATTGTGGTCTCCGATAAGGTAGATGGTACTATAGATATATTAGTCGCCAGTAAGGATGAGATCATACCTTCCATTCATGCTGACTTTGGTTTATCCTTCTGATCATATTCTAACTAATTTGTTACTAGGTGCTTTTAAATTGCTGATATATTTTACCTATTCTTTGCTGATTATGGTTTCTGCTTGTAATTGGCGCTTTTTTATTTTTAGTTTGGTCTGGACAGTACGTGATGAGTTCCCAATAAGGACGAAACTGGTCTACCGATTGGATTACCTTTTCCACACCATCCAATACTTAGTTTATACTGACAAATTTATGTATATAATGGGTCAGGTGTTTAAATCAAGATCGCAACCTTGATTAAAATGTAATCGTTAAATTGTTTAGTCTGGTAATCGGTGGGCTCTAGCCAGTCATCCTGGCAACTTTTTAATCAACTTTGCCATCACTGAGGAAACAACTATCCTTATCTTAGATATGTTTTATAATACTTCAATCTATTCAACCTAGAACATTTCACATGTTCCTGAATGTGAAAGGAGGGCGAACGGCGATGCCACTAACTTTGTACTGAGCAGTATCCTCGCCATCGTACACAATGAAATGAAAGTCTTTTTGTTTCTATGGAGTCATAATCAATTCCAGTTTTAGTTCTATTAGTTTGTTTCGGATATACGCTCACTAACCTTAACATGATGAATGGTTTGGTTGGATTGATGACTTTATATAGGTTTATTTGACCGTAACACATATTATAATAATCCTGAATTTTCACGAACTTCAGACGTTCAATAGAACTTTTACAGCTCAATCTGCCACTTCATCACAATACCTCGTCAACAACAATAGTTAATATGTATTTTTTCTACGATGGGGAAGGTAGCATGTTTGTCTTTTCGCGAGGCCTATCACTATTATCTTTCTTGGACTAATTTTATTAGCTAAACAATCGAGCGCCGTGTATAAGCCTGCCATCTTGAGCTGTTTAACTCCCGGAATTGTACTCTTGTTGAATTGGATGCCTTGCTAATAAACCATGAACTATTTGACGTCTACCGTATGTCTTGATTTGTAATTAAGTTTGCTGTCAAAGTTATGTTTATACGCCATTTCTTAAAAATATAGCAAAATTGATTGTTTGAACTATGATTAGTAAATGTGACATTTACTACACGATTTCCCTAATAATATATGAAGAACTTTTCGTTTTATTTATTTTCTATTTTGCCAATTTACGAATTGTTTCTGTTTCAACATCATGTACTATCTAATTTTAATTGATTTATAGTCGGTATTGCAGGTCTGTAAACTGTGTTCATACCATTTTTTTCCTAAAATCTTTGTCAAGCTCTTAATATCATAGCAAAATTTCAGCAGAGTTAAATGACAAATGTGGAAAGTTTATTCTTTTTTATTCGTTTTAAACAATTCAATCCAGGTGTATTAACGCTAATTCCCTAATGTTTGAATAAGACCAAACAGAAGGCTTCCAATGACATTTTGTCCACTCGAACAGGAAACTTTTCAAAGCAGGACAGTTTAACGAGATTGCCGAACTTTCCTTTTAACTTTGTTGAAACTGTGCTGTGTTAGCATGCCCTTGATGATGATCCTAGAAAAGCAGGATAACAATGTTCGTGAATCGATATAAACGGTGTTACCCTAAGGTTTGGTCAATGAGCTATATATATATATATTATTCACAGTACCCTTTTCATGTGCAAGAAGAAAAGAAATTTTATCAGATCCAAGAACCGTTTCTTTCTCATATTTTTATCAAGTATATACAAATGAATATCACTTTAAATATAAATTGAAAGACAAAACAAAATATAAAGATGTAAACATGTAATATATATGACTAAATAATTGCTTTATAATTGAGAACTCCTTTATGATTGTTACTCACTTATGCAATCATACACAATTGCGTATATGAATAAATTGTGCTGTGTTATCGTGAACCTGACAATGATGCTCGAAAAGAAGGAGCGAAACTTCGTCTAAGGATCTACTGTACATCATTTACCTATGAGATATACATGGAAATTTAAAATGAAACGGATATATTGCACAAAATACTTTTAGATATAACTTGAGAACTACTAGTAAATATTTTTTTCTCTATTTTTGGCGGTATTTTTAATAATCCGTTTTTCTTGTGTTCAATCTACAGTGAAGGCTGTAATATTGTGATTTTGCAATTTCTTTATGACTAAATTTTCTCTACCATGTTTTGTCATATACATATCAAAATTGTGTAAATTTTTCAAAAAAAATTTTTAATAAAAAGTTATTTAAACATTTTATTTCTGCATTTTAAGCCTGCTATTTGCAACGTAAAGAAACGCTGCTACAATTTGTATTAGACATTAAACTAATCATGACATGTTAAAAAAGTCGGCCTTCTTTTGGTTGATTATTTATGGCATATTTTATAACATTATCTGTGTAAATCTTTAGATTTATTTTGTCGAAGTTTTTCTTACTTCAGTCTGAATTTAATTTCCATTTAACTATTCTAACGTTTGTATATATTTCTTTATATCATTTATATTTAAACTTGTTAATGGCCGTTATTCTAGTAAGTTGTTGCATTTGATCAAGTGAAATAGGTTATTTTGTCACTGAGATGCTTCATAACCTCCTCAGTGCTTTTATTCTGTAAGTTATATTTACACCTAGCTTTACTGCTTCGGGACCCAACGATTTCGCTTAAATATGTCCCGCTCATTTTATAACAAGCACCTGGCTGGCTTTTGAAGCAAAATGTATTGCCTGGCATTTAATTTAATGCCACTTTTCTATGTACGTTGAATAGCACCAAGTTACAGCATCCTAACCAATAATCTATCGCAGTTACTATTGTGAATAACTGCACTCTCTGAAGGTTGAGCCCAATGCTCTCGAGGCCCTTTTCTAGGATTACAATTACCGCGCTTTTTGTCACGTACCACCATGCTCACAATATCCAATAGGCAATCGAATATGCCGAACCGACGTGAAAGAGTCGGCAAACAAGGTACAATGGCGATAGTGCTATCAGAGCGTGATCTCTGAACTACGTTCAGGTATGTATTTATCTACGTATGTGTGAATGAATATATGTATGTATGTATGTATGTATGTATGTATGTATGTATGTATGTATGTATGTATGTATGTATGTATGTATGTATGTATGTATGTATGTATGTATGTATGTGTATGTATGTATGTATGTATGTATGTATGTATGTATGTATGTATGTATGTATGTATGTATGTATGTATGTATGTATGTATGTATGTATGTATGTATGTATGTATGTATGTGTGTATTTTTGTATGTATGCATGAAGGGCGTGTATTACTGGTTTAAGCCGTCTTCATTCAAAGTTACCATTTTTGTTCGGGTACGATTAGGTATTTATTCAATAATATAAATTAATCATCCTTTGAAAAATTATGCTTCTATATTGCATAACTATGAAATCAGTGCTTCTCGTAGTATTCGCAATTACGCGTTGGCTTTAAAAGAAATCTAGGGTTCCTATTCGAAATTAATAGGTCTAGAGGAATAAAATAGTGTGTGCATTAGCTAGAGCGGAAACACTATACTAACTTTCTCTATATAGATAAATAGGCTATTTTCATTTGGGAAAGTATCTTCTTTCAGACTATTGTACGGTTAATATTATGGTTTTGCTGAAAATTTTATTAAAATATGATAGATAATGTTGCAGCTACGTTTCTTATTTCTGGATTTCATGGTGGTAGGATAATTTTATATTTGCGGAAATGGCTTCACATACTCTATGGTTTAATATATCAGACCAGTTACTCTCTTCTGATTAAGAATGGTCAATTAAGTTTATGGCTGTAAATAAAGAAAAAAGGAAATGCTATTCTTCATGAATATGAGTGTGTGTGGGTATTTATATATGTTTTATATCACAAAAATTGATTTCCCAAACCCATTTAATAAATACAGCTGCAACACATCTTCATTTGAAAAATCATGCAGTCTATCAATTTACGCAAATCTTCTGTGTTTTAGTTATCATTTCCAGTTGTCTGGCGGTTAGAGCACTAACCTATAGGTGAGGTGCCACTGGCCTGTAGCTCTGTATCACTTCTGATTACTTCATCTATCGAGTTACCCAACAAGGAAACATGCTTGGTATAATACATTTTTTTCAATGCTGAGTTTTTCAGAGTATTGGCATAATGATAAACGGTTATGTCCATTCAGGTGGATTGGTTAATTTCAAGATGTAGAACATGTAGCACTTTACATATATACTTTTTACCAATAGGGGTTTATTGCGTATAATTATCCTGTTGTGATTTTCTATAACATATGGTGTTGATCTAGCTGGTGTAGTGTATTTGCTTGAAATGAAATTCACCCACCCGACTCTTGTTTCGGCTTTATATGAAACTTGCTGATAATTAAACAAGCATTGATTGCGCGAGTGGTGGTAACAATTCTTTAAGTCAAGTTTCCGAACATGAAGTAAACACATATCCCATTGTATTTCACCCGTCTTCGAACAACATAGCATAACTACCGCCAGTTGCACGCACTGATGTGTTTCGCCCTTCCGTGATCATCATCAGAGTACGACGGCAAACCGACTAGCGAGGATCAAACCGCATTGTATATATATGGAAAGCAAAATAAGATATGCGGCTCTCACATCTAGTAGTCTCGCATACATTGTACTCGACTGGAAATGCCGACTGCACATTTTCAATGCAGTGACAAACATTAACTGTTTGCGACTTCAATGCTAACTCACACTATATAATATATATACCGAGTCTGTAAAGGATACTAACACTATGGCCATTGTGTTAATAACTGATACCTTTTTTGAAATCGATGAGTACCGGATACTAACACTATGGTTTCCGAGTCGGTACATGATACCCACCTGATGGATATAGATTTATGCTAAAGTTCACCCAAAATGAGAATTACAACAATTTCCGAACACCTGTTACTCCAGTTAAACCATACACTCTGGCCTTCATCGATATCAATTATCACATTTCGCGGTAAGCATGACATCATTCAATTCAATATATTACAGTTAAATACTGTTTGTTGCGAAGAACTAATATATATGCAAGAATGTATTAGGTTTTGCGAACCTAGTAACAAATTAGTTCAGTTGTGACCAGATAGATAAACCAAAGGCAGCATGAACGGAAAGCATAATCTCATGCACATTCGTTTCGTGCTTACTGGCGACTCATCAGTAGGAGCCGGTATTACGCCCTTTAACCACTATATATTTGGTAGAAGAATGTGGAATAATAGGACGGTACAATCTCCTAGTTAATGTTCGTTACAGCATAGAAATTGTGCAGCCGACATTTCCAGTCAAGTTCAATGTATGCAAGACTGCTAGAAGTGAGAGCCGCATATCTAACGTTGATTTCCATATATATTCAATGCAGTTTGATCCTCGCTAGTTAGTTTGCTGATAATTGGCGGATTATCAGCTCTTTATTGTAGGAACGGTGGTTATAATGAACTTATTTCACTATTCCAATTTGAAATAAGCTTTAATGAAGAAAATATTTGTTCTTTTAATATTGCAAGATGAAGTTTCCGTCAGATGTACGTACTAGCGCGTAATTTATTCTTTCATGGTCAGCACCAGCTTACGACAGAGAACCTAACGCAGGGCATCAAGTTTCCTTATTCAATGTATGCAAATTTTCAGCAACTCCCTTCACATCCGGTATTCGTTCCTCTGTCGTACATGACCACGCTGTCGGCGTCGATCTTTCGATGCATTCACGTTTGGTTTGCCAACCTTAGCTCTATTCCCATACACCTTATACAGCAAAGCGATACTTTACTCCGTGCCTACTGATAATAATAATGTTGGTCAAGTTGGTGGACTTATAATATACGTCAATTTAATAAATATTTCGTCGAATGTATGATTTGGTAAAATAACTATCATGTAAAGATTACATTTGAGTTTCAATTTATCTAAAATTGTGCATAGTGTTGGCTGTGTGAGTTGTGAGTGAGAGAGACATCAAATTGTTCTTGTTTACATCTGCCGTCCACCAACTAAAGTTTGTTTACATCCCCCATAAATATGAATGTTTCCGCAATTATGCCGCAATAAAAGCACATTTTACTCTGTTAATGTATTGCGCTTTATGTTGATGACAATACGCGGATTTTTATCCTGAGGAAATCATTAAATATCAACTGACTCAACTGACAAGCATTGTTTCGATGAAGATATTAGAGGGCCAGTCAATATTCATATTCGCAGAAGACATTGTTTTGTGTATGACACATTTGTTCACAGATCACTACTTGCGCTACAATTCTACGTTAATGGTTCGACTTAATCGTTTCGTTATTGGTCCGTGTACAAATTGCGACACCACTGATTGAACGTTTTCGATTATCATTGGGAGTTATAATTTGTTATTTTGAAGTACAGTTTGTTCAAACTACTTTTCTAACTCGAATTTTAGTCATGTTGGATATAATCAATTTGAATAATGAAATAAATTAAACAAAATATTTGAAAATAGCTATTTTATATGGCTATATCCGTCGCGATTTGCTGGAACGAATATACTAAATTAATGTACACTGATTGATTTACTTTTGCTGCATTGTGGGATACTGGCTTGATTATCTAGAGCTTTAGGGCCTTCGCTGTTCACGCTTTATACAACACATTGTGTCTTTCAAATGAATGTCTTGATTACAGATCTTGCAGCTCCATTATACTGCGATGTTATGGGGCCCACATGTACTGAAGGATACGACTGTTATTCTGCCCTTTAAGCCTATCAGAAGGCTGTCGATTTAGAAAAGTATTTGATTGTACTTATGATAGACCTATACGAATAATTGCGATATCTGTTTCATTTTCGAGTTACCGTTTTCTCATATTTCGGCGGCAGGCCCATGGCTTGTTGATGCCGATGGATTACCGAGTAGCTGAATTCTTGCGAGCATCTAAAAAGTCAGCTGATGCTCGAATTGTATCGCAGTCATTTTTTATTGGTGCTGCCTTACCTAGCTATATGAATTTATTTGAAGCTGTTTCAACTAGAGTCGTGGTACCAACGACGCTTTGTCAGGTAAAGCTTTCTGTCGGCTGAACCAAGTATATTCTGACTTCTGGAACATCGTTGGATATGGATATTTGACTCATTTCAAATTGATTATTCTTCATATAAAAAACTGTTACTTTTGACCAATGAGAAATCTGCTCAATCTTGAAGTTCAGCAAAAAGCTCTGAATTATAAATAATGCTGCGAAGTCTGTTTTCACTCATTTATCAAATGAAACTTTATGCGTGTTCGATCTGAAAATGGCGAAGATTTAGAATATACGCACTTGTCTTTTAGGCATGTCGTACGTGGCATAATGAATCAGAATGGAATGACAAAGTCATCATGTCCAGTTAAAGCCGGAATTTGTGCTTACCGAGGAAAAAGGTGGCAATGTCGAATTTGGAAAGTAATGCTTGCTTAATGATGAATAGCTAGTATGCAACGAATATAACTGTACCCGGAATTACAACCTATGCCCAGACTAAACTGGGCATTTCGTCATCGTCCAACATGAATTATTAAGAAAGTAATATATATATATATATATATATATATATATATATATTGTTCAAATGTATCGCAGAATTTGATATTATATCACACCTACTTAAGAACAAAACATTCTCATGATTGCTTTAGATAAATATCGATTAAAACACAATCAGACGAATACCCGCTTAATTAGTCACATAAAAGCTCATGGGAATTACGGCGGATGAATTACATTGATGCTGCAATTGTGAAAAGTTTATAGCATTAGGGAGTCTGTTTTGCGATTGATCATTGTGAAATTTAATCCGCGTTTCCGGCAAGCTGCTAAAAGAACATTGCGAGCATAGAAATCAGAAAACCAATGAAAAAATCTATTAAAATCTGTGTATATGATAGTTCATTTGCGAGAAATTTTTACAAAGGATAATTCACTGTTACAAATATACATGTTTACATATATAAACGAAGATACAGATCTCCGGAATATTGACTTCTGGAGGACTGCCTATCTGAAACATGCTTGTCCTTAGATTGGTGCAGATTTCTATCTGTCTAGGAACTGTTTACCTAATGCAAATAAAGAGGTGTAGTAAGGTGACCGATATCGCACAGAATTTACATGTACACGGAATTACAACCTACGCTCAGACTAAACCGGGCGTTTTTTTATAGTCCAAGCTGTGCACAAGCTTAATGTGCAGTTCCAATGTAGTCATTGCTTGTCTCTGTAATCGTTGCGTAATTTGGAATTAATAATTGCTACGATAAAGTGGATAGAATGCGTAATCAGGTTAATGCTTACGTTGCGAACCTAGTAACAACTTAGTTCAGTTGTGACCAGAAGGATAAACCAAAGACAGCAAGAACGAAAAGTATAATCTCGTGCACATTTGTTTCATGCTTACTGGCGACTCATCAGTAGAAGCCGGTATTACGCCCTTTACCCACTATATATTTCGGTGAGCTATGTTGGAAAATGTGGCAGTACAATCTCTTAGACGAATGTGTAAACCTGCGATAGTGAATCTAACATCATATAAAGTCTCGAAGAGGCGACTTCAACACTAACTCGCTCTCTCTCTCTCTCTCTCTATATATATATATATATATATATACCGATTCTGTAATGGATAACATCACAATGGATACTATAAAGTTTGTATCGGGTACTGACACAATAGCCATAATGTTGGTACCATTTACAGACTCGGTATATATATCATATTGAGTGAGCTAGCGTTTAAGTCACATTATCGAGACTTAATGATGTTAGCCTCACTTTTGCTGGTTTACACGTTCTTCCGGGAGATTGTACCGTCCTATTTTCCCACATTCCCCACCCAAATATATGGTTGGTTAAGAGCGTAATATCGGCTCCTACTGATGAGTCGCCAGTAAGTACGAAACGAATTTGCACGAGATTATACTTTCCGTTCTTGCTGTCTTTGGTTTATCCTTCTGGACATAATTGAACTAATTTTTTACTAGGTTCGCAACACCTAATACATAATTGAATACACAATACTCGTTGTTTTCGGCTTAATTACTTACATACAACAATGACGGGTGTCCCAATTATATTTGATTCTAAATCGAACTACATAAAATTGTAAATAGTGAAGAAGGATGTGAAGTTCAAGTTTTGTCTAGACTCAAAACCAACTAAAGAAATCAAATGAATAGCATTCAATTAAAGAATACTGAATATTTGGAGGAAATCACGTTACCTGACGGTGAGATTCCTAATTATTTTTATCAAGTTTGCGATCATGATATAAACACCTGACCAATTATGTACATACATTTGTCAGTATAAATTAAGCATTGTAAGTGCAGAAAAAGCAATTCATCCAGTAGACCAGTTTCGTCATTTTTGAGAACTCATCACGTACTGTCTAAAATTTTCCGCGGATAGGGCTCGAACCTGGGTACGTTTGCTTCGGAACCTGGGGCTCTGTTCACTTAGCCATCCTGCTGCACACTATGCACAATTTTCAATTAAATACTAACTAATGTAACTTGGTTAATATATTTTTCTTTTATAGATGGAGCTTATATGCCATCCATTTAGACCTAAATTTCCAACTAACCATCCAAAATCTGTCATTACTGAACAGACGCCACACTACACGGGGAAGTGGTGTTGAAATAAACATTTGTATGATTAGACGAACATTGGTTGTATATCCTAAAAAAAATCACTTTTAAGATCTCGTGCATGTAGATAAAACCATGCATACAATGAATTTAAGAAAGGAAGAATATAAAATTGCACGTGCGAATAGACATGATATTAGATCTCATCGAGTATGTCGTCCAGTTAAGACTGGACCTATAATCAACTGATATAGTCATCAACGCATATCGATATGCATTCCTAACCGAACAATGAGATTAATTGGAGCACCTATTGAAAATATGTCGATATGTGAGATTATGAATAAGACGCCGTTATAAATTCTCGTAGTCCCATTGAGAATTTAGCACAGACTAATTACAAGGAGTGACGCTTTCACGAATCAAAAGTGTGTTTCACTTAGATTTATGTACGCGTGTATGAATTTATGTTTATCTAAATGAAACCCATTTATAGGCACATCAACGCAGACGTGATGCACGCCTCTTTTGAAATAATTCAACTGATTATTGGAATTAAAAGAATGAAAAAAATGCTAAACAGAATTTATCAAAATAATCCAATCGGCGTTTTTGACTAACGCAGGCTGAAATCCAGTAGTTTTGTCTCTTGAATATATTTCGATGGTCATCGGCGGCCTACCCCTTCAGTTCAACTCTTGTCAAATGTTTTAGAAAGCCAACTAATAAAGCAAGCGCTGTATTTCCTCTAGCAATATCATTTGTATTTCAGACTGACCTTTCATTAGATAGTCGCGTGCCACGTGTGTGTGTGTGCATATCCGTCACTGTTATATTCATCCAACTAAGTTAAACTAGATTGGCGGATTATGAATTTATCATTTACATGTGTTGTACTATTTTAAATACTGTTTGTTGTGGAGACCTAGTATATATATATATATATATATATATATATATATATATATAGTTATATATATATATATATATATATATATATATATATATATGCAAGTACGTATTAGGTGTTGCGAACCTAGTAACAAATTAGTTCAGTTGTGTCCAGAGGTATAAGTCAAAGACAGTATGAATGGAAAGTATAATCTCATACATCTGTTTCGTGCTTACTGGCGACTCATCAGGAGGAGCCGGTATTACGCCCTTTAACCACTATATATTTGGGTGAGGTATCGTCCTATTATCCCACATTCCGACTCGGAAACCATAGTGTTAGTACCATGTACCTTTACAGTACTATAATGTTGGTATCGGTTACTAACACAATAGCCATAGTGCTAGTATCCTTTACAGACTCGGTATATATATTATATAGAGTGAGTTAGCGTTGAAGTCGCAGGTTTTCACATTCGTCTAGGAGATTGTACCGTTCTATTTTCCCACATTCCTCACCCAAATATATAGTGGTTAAAGGGCGTAATACCGGCTCCTTTTGATGAGTCGCCAGTAAGCACGAAACGAATTTGCATGAGATTGTAGTTTCCTTCTGGTCACAACTGAACTAATTTGTTGCTAGGTTTGCAACACATAATACTTACTTGTTGTACTATTTGTTTCATACTCACTATGTGAAATGACGTAGCTGAGGTCGATTTCACATTTTCGGATTGGAGAAGCCCAATAAATCATATACATCTATCATAACCTTATATCGTTGTAAGTGATAAAATTAGAAATCCGAACGAGCTAAGCTCATAGGAAATTTGACTCAAACCACTCCGGTTGTACTTAGGATTGGCTTGTTTGATAACAATTGTTGCCATATCATTACATAGGCACACGTCACGCATGTGAATATATGTTTGTACACATGACTAAAACAGATTCAGTTAAATATTATTAACACCCGTTTCCGTCCATCGAAATGAAACTGCAGTCAATAGAGGATAAATAAGAAGCTTAATTAAGGTTTGAAATAAAATAAGTGATGGTTAGACAAGAAAATTTTGAAAATTATTTAACGAAATAATAATCAAAATAGGGAAAAAACAAAAAGCACTTTAATAAACATTCAACTCAGTAAGATTTTTAAAAATTAACGAAAATTTAGAACTATATTGTCAATAATTGATTAATTATCAATTAGATAATAATAAAATTAATTAATTCGATGTTCTTAATCATTTACTGGAGGAGACTTCAGATTCTGATTCAAGAAATCGTCTTTTACCACTATTAGCTAATATTTTATTCCGTGTCGAACCTAACGATTCTTCAAAAACTTTTTCATATCATCTCTAGATTTCATGTTGATAGTTTCTCTAATCAATCTTCTCGTTCTGTTACGACTATTTTTTCGAAATTTGTCTGCAATCATCACAGTTAATAGTGTATACGGTCTCAACTGCATGACGAGCATGATCAGATTTAGCAACATGTTCATACTTAAATGGCGTTCTATGTTCTCCTCTTCCTACCTTGATTTGTTGCATGGTCTCACAAATATATACGAGAAAAAAATTATTGCATGGGATTACATACACTCCTAATGTTTATAAGGGTTCAATCTTTTCTTTTTGGTTAGGTGGTCTAGTGCAAAGTTTCCTGATAAACTTCAGAGTTTAGTTGGAGCATACTGGTTTCTTTTTGCAGTAAACATTTTTCAATGATGCATTTGAACGAGAAATAACCGCTTCAATAATTACATCGATATTTTTTTTAAAGAAATGAAACATGCAAATTTTATCATTTGGTTTCGTTTATGGTCCACCTTGCATGGATATGCTGCTGTTATAATAATGGGTGCGTCTTCACTTTAGACCTTAGTCCCGACATGCTTAGTTTGCTTACTATATAGATTATTCTAACGTAACAAACATATTTAGCACTGTTCATGCTGCATTCCTATGTGTACAAACACTGATTACCTTGGTGGGATTTGGTAAAAATGTGAATCTGTATACCCGTTGTAAAAAGCTATATTACACAAAAGAATGTCCATTTGGACGAAAATATTTCTCTACTACCTTGATGCTGTCTGGTGAAAAAATCGTTCTTTGTAGGCAATGTTGAGCGTTGAGCTGAAGCCACTAGGAAATCACTTGAAAAATAGTCAATTTTGCCGCTAGGCCATCCGTTTAAACCTGAGCATTCACTCGTTAACATATGTAAAAATTTCTCAGTAATTTCTAATTAAGAGTTTTATTTTGTTTGCTTCATTAAAAAGGTGTTCTATAGTACAAAACCGGCATAGGACTTCATTTGGTAGATAATTACACATACATAAACATTGCAGCATAATATTGTTATTTGCTTCAAGCAAAAGTTTGCTTGAGCAACACCGACTTATTGTTTAACCAGTTCTTCGAACAACATAACAATACTCACCGCACAGCCGCCGTTAGTGTTGCCTGGAAGACCGAAGTTAAATACAATGGGGCCGGTGTCCACTTTCAAGCTCGCAAACTTGATTTAAAGCATTGTTACCACCACCCGCGCAATCAATTATTGTTAAATTGTATTGTCTATAATACTTTATTTGTTAGGCACGCCTATAATTAATAAAGGCTTTATTTACTTTATTTTCCGAAATTAAATAGCTTAATTCTCTTTAGAAATCTGCAATGCGCCTTGTGTGTCAAATTAACCCGGCATGAGACCAATACTTGGTAGTATTCTGCTCTGCTTCAATGTATTTCGTTATAAAAAGTAATTAGTATTATTGTTAAAGACCTCCGGCAATGCATTCTGTCAGTTTTATTTGCCAATTACAATTAACGATTTCATCTTTTTACTGTAGCTGCCTATATTGCCTACCTGACTTCTGTAGTATTCTGTTTTATTAGGATTCGGAAAATCCGTTATTTCGAGTTTCCTAAATTTACTCAATGAACGCAAATAGAATTCGCCTACAATTTTTAATGCCAAAATGATATTTTTAAAACTGTATTTCATGAATATGCTATTCAATCACAACTACAGGACATTTATTTTTCCAGCTATTTGAAAAATCAAATTTGGTGCTTGCTTCCATAATTTTACAATGACTAACCGACACACACGTGCGAAGAAAAGATGTCCTCTAACCAATCTAGTTTTCGATTAAACGTGAATCAACCCACACGCTCATTATTCAGTCACGTATGAGGGCACATAAATTTTATATGCTTAGTTAGAACTGTATAAATAGCTCAACAATAACAATGCAGTTAAACAATAATTGATTGCGCGGGTGGTAGTAACAATTTTTTAAATCAAGTTTGCGAGCTTGAAGTAAAAACCAATCCCACGGCTTAAACTAGCCGTCGACTCAACAAAGTGCGTTGCGACTGGCGGTAGTTTTGTTATGTTGTTCGACGACTGGTGAAATACAATGGGATTGGTGTTTACTTCAAGCTCGCAAAATTGATTTAAAGAATAACAATGCAGATTTGTGTCAATAGCGAGATAATTACTTTCATTTGTTTTTCATGAATAAAGTCATGTTTTTCTGAGTACAGACGGGCCATTTGTTATATCAAATGTTAAAAATTAATCAGACACAAAAATTCGCCCATCTGCATGTACTGTCAATTAGCTATTTTTTGACGCGTTAAGCATGGCATGCTTGAATACAATGATATTCATTCGCAAGAAAAGGTTGGAATACTAAGATCGATGCTAACAAATAATATAAAAAAGAAGGCAAACACGGCCTGCTTTCGGGCTGTCCGCCGTTCTAAGCTGACCACGGTTCGAAGCTGTCGCTTATTTCTGAGATATTCTTTAGCTATATTCAAAAAAATATGGCCACCACCTCTTCCACAACAATATAGCTAATAAAACTTGCAAAGAGAGTAGACAACATTCCACTAAAAGGCCACACTATTTTTTTATGAATTATCAATGGCAAAACGACATCGACGTTTTGCTTAGGCAAAAAGAAAATCCAATCACGAGCAAGTGATTGAAATATTATCGTTCATTGTCTTTTAAGCTCTTGATCATTAGCCTGACGTTTCGTGTCCTTCTTTCCGGAAACAATTCAGAGATATCCAAATTACTCGAAATATAGCAACGCATAATGCAAATAATAAAACTTGAATTTTTTGTGTGCTTTCTGTGTTACTTAAATTGGGGTAATTGTGATATCTACAAAAATGTGTCCGGAAAAGAGGGCACGATACGTCAATCAACTAACTAAGCGATTCAAAGTTAATGAAAAATTATGCATAAGATACAATGCAGCTATACATGCCTCAAATCCGTTTAAATGTCAGTTACAAAATGGATGAAGCATTCTTTCTAAATACCACCTTGTTAATTACGTTGCATGGAGAAGTACAGATTATGAAGCGCAGTGGTAAAATAAGTTTCAAAAAATGCCAGTAAATTATTTTAGCAGCTCATTTATGTGGTGCTGGCGGAACCAATACTGACATATCCAAGGTAATCCTTGTTGAACGTGTAATCGCTGAATTCAGTCTTGATGTCTTAAAATAGTCCATAAAAAATCCGTCAGTAGACGAATTTTGTTTATCTTGCACAGACCCTTCATTCTGGCCACTTTGATTTCAATATATTTGATAATCTTTTGGCGGAGAACGTACATGTATGCAATTGTGTATTAGGTGTTTTGCAACTGATGAAAAATTACATCACATATGACCAGAAGGATAATCCAAAGAGAGCATGAACGGAACTTATGAACTCATGTACACATACGCTTCGGGCTTTCTGGCGACCCTTCAGTAGAAGGCGGTATTACGCCGTTTACAGTAAGGCCCTTACTAGTACGGATATATGTCAATGAGTCATTCAAACAGGCTTCGAATAATCGGGAAATTTTATCCAGGATAGCGTCATGTAATATAGCTTGCAATAAACTTACCCACGAGATAGATTTTTAATCGTCTTGGTAGTCCAAGAAAAAACAATATTAGACCGCTGATAACAGTGGCTCAATTCGGGAGTGCGACGAAGAGTATGAATTAGCTCAAGTATTCAATTCTCCGTCGAAACCCTGATTTCGTTGGCATAGTTTTATTCTCTTATTTTCTAGTCAAGATCGAATCTCAAGGCTTCATCTGCCAATCTGTGACAATGGAATTAAGAACAAGATGACTTAGAAATTTTCAAAAAGATCGCCACAGAGCATGATTCGATGCCGTATGACGCAAGGTATCCGACCAAGAACTATTATATACATATTTGATGGTCATATTTGAACTAATTTATTGCAAGATGCACAATGCCTGACACACAATTTTATATATTTTACCTCTCCGCCACAAACAGTATCTAACTGTTCGGAATTTTATTGACTGATGTTATGATTACCGCGAAATGTGCCAACTGGTATCGCTCAAGGCCAGAGTTTATGGACATGATGAGGTAAAAAGTGTTAAGTAGTAGTAGAAATTCCCAATTTTGGTGAAATTTAGCATATCTTCAGATCCATTGTGTTGGTTCCATGTACCGACTCACCAACCATAGTATTGGTTCACTTTTCAAGCTTGGTGTATATATATATATATATATATATATATATATATATATATATATATATATATATATATATATATATGTCTGTGTGTGTGTTTGATAAAGTAAGCACAAAACGAATGTGCACATCAGAATATACGCTCTGTCCATGCTGTCTCTTGTTTATCCTTCTGGTCACAATTGAACTAATTCATTTCTAGGTGCGCAACGCCTAATACACAATTGCATATACATTAGATCTCCGCAATATCGAGTATCTAACTAGACGGATATTGGTTACGCGGGCGGTTATAACATTTACTATAATCAAAGTTGGATCTTGATATAAAAATCTAACCTATTATGTACCTACATTTGTCATTATAAACTTAAAATTGCATGGTGTAGAAAAGGCAATTGATCCAGTAGACCCGTTTCGTCCTTATTGGGAACTTATCACATACTGTCCAGAATTTGCCGCGGACGGAGCTCGAAACTGGGCACGTCTGCTTCGGAATCTGTTGTTCTAACCACTGAGCCACTCTGCCGCACACTACACA
>JAQBSW010002415.1:0-104075 GCA_029291075.1 Eudiplozoon nipponicum | reverse complement strand
CTAGGTTCAACATCAAATCTTTCTGGTCTAATTAGGCGTTCCATGATTGGGTTATATGATGAATAAATTGTTCTGAATCACAGTAACAAGCACAGCAAACGGGCAGAGTGAGTCGACAAGTCAGAAGAAAGAGTTGCCTAAAATATTAGGCTTTATTCATCATATAATGCAGATATACATGCTAAAAGACAAAGCAAAACATGTTAGTATACGAACGGTGTGAATATAAATGTGTGTACAAATAAACAATCATATCACTCACTATCTATAATGTATATACAAATGTGAACGTGAGATAATACCTTCCGATCATGATAACTTTGGTTTATCTTTCTGGTCATATTTGCACTAATTTGTTACTAGGAGCGCAACAAAATATATAATTGCGTATATATTAAGACTCAGCAAGAAACAGTATCTAATATGTGAGGCGTTTATTAAATATGGAGAAATATGTGGTTGAGCTCTAAAGTTCCAACCAACCATCCCCAATCTGTCATTATAGAACAGATATCATGTTACATGAGGAAGTGGTTTTTAAATGAAGCTTTCATAATGAAGCGAACACTGGTAGCTCTGACGGTGATTTCAATTACTTTAGCCAAGTTTGCTATCTTGATATAAACACCTAACCCATTATTTACATAAATTTGTCAGTATAGGTGCGCATGAAAATATACAATTGCATATATATTAGGTCTCCGCAACAGACAGTATCTAACATGTGAGGCCTTTGTGAAGTAATGCAGAAACGTGATGAGCTCCCAATAAGGACGAAACCGGTCTACCGGATGAATTGTGTTTTCTACACTATACAATGTATGTACTTAATGGATCAGGTGTTTATATCAAGACCGCAACCTTGATTATAATAAAATAAACAAGTCACTTTATATCTCTTCTCATAGGGGACTTATGCTCAGTTATTATATAGTGATATTATTGCATTTATTTTCCGTTATCCGACTGTTTGTTCCATTTCTCTGGCTTGTTCTTTGTAATAGATGTACATATATATATATATATATATATATATATATATATATATATGTGTGTGTGTGTATGTGTGTGTGTGAGAGAGAGAGAGAGTGACATATTTTGTCCAAGAAAGCATCGGCATGTGATGAGGCGCATATTATCGTCAATAATTTTTACGAAGTTGATTTTTTCAAGTAAATTTAATTGCCTTTTCCGCACTATAAAATACTTAGTTTGTTCTGCCAAATGTATGTACATATTGGGTCATGTGTTTATGTCAAGATCGCAACCCTGATTAAAATTAATTATTATCATCGCCCGCGCAACCAATGTTCGTTTAAGTAAATTTTATGTTTGACCAATGGGGCCGAGCTACTTTGCCACCCGCAAGTGAAGGTTGTCCTTTTCTATAGACACTTGCGCCGCGTGAGTATGGTTCATTATTTTGAAAACTATTTCCTTTGCGTTGAAATTATTTTTGCTATCACTCACCCAAATAGATGACAGTTGTTTTACTGTGTTGTACGACTGGTTAACTTTCATTTAAGAATGGTGCTCATTTAATGGCCGAAAACTTGATTTTAAAAAATTAACAAGTTAATTGATTTATAAATTTAAGCGGCCTGTTCACATATAGATTTTGCGGCTTAGTCATGAGCGAGACTTAGTCGTGTGTGCAGCGTTACCATGTAAATTGTCGGGGCTACCTGACTGTTTAAAACAAATTGTGATGCTCATGTCGATTCCGATTTTCGCTGTCACAATTCGCTTGGCTAACATGCACTAGCTCCAGTGAAAGTAAGGTTGAAAGTGTCTAACGACACTGATTCTATATTCCCGCAACCAAACACGTCAAAATACGTCCGCGCTGTGGCATCGGATCGTGGTTCTGCGATCTTGTTGTCGACTTCTTATTAAGCCATCTTGTCTTAGATGCGCAGATTTAAATGCTAGGTTTTATCTTGTCTATAATGTTATACTGTGTACACCGTAAATAAACTATATATCCTGTCACTTACCCTGCAGTTGACTTGGCCGAGGTTCTAAGTTTTGCAGTGGTCTGGGTGTCATATTTTCTGTGTGTGGCTTAGACAGTTCTCACCATCTATGCTGCCGTGAAGCAGGGTTATATCTTTATAGTTGCAAATACAAGTACGGTTAGAAAAACATGTATCCAGCCAGCGGAACTCAATGGCTTACTGCGAAATCTCCACCACGGCTTACGATAATGAAACTTATGAGTATAATTAATACAAGCAAACAATCATTGATCGCACGCACTGACACGTTTGCGTGCCACTGGCTGTAGATTTGGTATGTTCGACGATTGGTTTAATACGATGTGATTGGTGTTTACTTGAAGCTCGCAATCTTGATTTAGAGAACTGAAAAGTATGACAATCACCCAGATGTTGCATTTCTGGCACTCTATGCTCATATTCGCGACAATCTAATTGCAAATTTGCTTCGCAGTACTAGCTGTCTTTCTGTTGTTGTTATTGTGAACTAAGTGATCACGGTACTATTTCCCGCCAGGCTGAATCTCTTCGGTAGTCTTGGCTAGTCTGCTTGTTCATGAACAAGATTAGATAGCGAAAGTTCCATTCTCGGCACTAATATTTCATGCATGACTGTTTTGCATACACAAAGGTATGCATTGTCATCATTTAAGCTTTGTTTTTTATTCTTTAGGCTGGTCGTGTCTCCTGGAACCATGTCGAGTTTCGCGTCAACTATCAAACACTTTCGAGTGAGCCACGCGTCGGAAACTATTACCTACGCGTTCTACTGGAGGAGGATTTACAGTCGCAAAACGGTACAAAGTTGGAGACACTCACGCAATCAAAAAGCACAGACAGCTCTTGTAGTTCGGATGTTGGACTGTCGCGAATTCGAGACAGGTAAATGATATCGATCTGAGCCAGCGTGTTTGGATTTTCCGGAGTAACAGGTGGTCAGAAATAGTTTTAATTCTCAATTATGGTGAACTTTAGCATACATTGAAATTCATCGTGTTGGTACCATTTACCGACTCCGTAACCCTTGTGTTTTTATCATATACCTTTTTGGCAATCATAGTGTTTGTTTCAGGTACTGACACAGTAGCCTTAGTGTTGGTACCCTTTACGGACTCGTTATGTATTACATATAGTGAAGTCGCATTGTCGAGACTTTATATGATGTTAGCTTCACTACTGTAGATTTACACATTCGTTTAGGGGATTTTACCGTCCTATTTTCCCACATTCCTGACTCAAATATATAATAGGTAAAGGGCGTAATACCAGCTCTTTTTTTAATGAGTCGCTAGTCGGCACGAAACGAATTCGCACGAGGTCGCACGTTCCGTATATTATGCCTCTGGTTTATCCTTCTGGTCATATTTTAACTAATTTTTACCAGTTGCACAAATGTGCACATGTATTAGTTCTCCGCCACAATCAATATCTAAACGCTTACTTTATATTCACTTATTTTAATCTGAACGTGCTTTTCATGCCCATCACAGTGATGTTTAGGTCAAGCATATCAAAATCGATATTTCTTCATGCAAAATATATCCTGCATCATAACTAACCTTCTAATGTATACATTTTCACATTTGAGTGTCATTGTACATCCAAACATACCTCGACAGTCAGTTTGCCGTCGTACTCTGATGATGATCATGGAAGGTCGAAACGCTTCAGTGCGCTGCGGCTGGCGGAAGTTTTGTTATGTTGTTCGACGACTGGTTAAATACAATGGGATTGGTGTTTACTTAAAGCTCGCAAACTTAATTTAAAGAATTGTTACCACCACCCGCGCAAACAATTATTATTAAATTGTATTGCCTATATATGTATATTTGGCGAAAGCTACAAACAGTTAATGTTCGTGACTGCATAGAAATTGTGCAGCCGACATTTCCAGTCAAGTTCAATGTATGCAAGACTGATAGAGGTGAGAGCCGCATATCTAAATTTGATTTCCATATATATTCAATGCGGTTTGATCCTCGATAGTCAATTTGCCGTCGTACTCTGATGGTGCTCAAGGAAGGTCGAAACACGTCAGTGCGTTGCGACTAGCGGTAGTTTTGTTATGTTGTTCGACGACTGGTTATATACAATGGGATTGGTGTTTACTTCAAGCTCGCAAACTTGATTTATAGAATTGTTACCACCACCAGCGCAATCAATTATTATTAAATTGTAATACCTAACGAGATCAATGTCTTTAGCCTAAAAGACTCAAAAGGGCCTTCCGCTTTATGTCCAATCTTGTAGCTTTTCTCCACTTATGCTTCGGAGAACCAACTTAGGCAGCGTAGTGTCTATTCTACACACGCCAGCGAGCATTATGTGCGTATGAATGTGTTTTCTTTTAACCGGCATTAACGTGATTGTGTGTTTTTGTAATCCTCATTCAAGTTTGACCTTCTTCAACGAGCTGTTTCGTCGCTATCTGCAGTACACAGCTATTGGGGCGTCCAGCATTTCCCAACTCGACCTAGACTCTGCTGCTCTTGCGCCTGCTTTTGCTATCTACGGCCTATCTGGTGCGGCGGCGTCTTCTGTCAACTCTGGCGATGCTTCGTCGTTCTCCTCTGGTGGTGGCGCCGTTCAAACACCAGCTACATCGACAATGCCGACTTCAACTTCCGGCTTCAACGGCTTGAGTCAAGCGTTGCCTGCCAATGATAAATCTCGCCAATCACGTGAGGCCCAGCAGAAGCGACTGGCTATGCGATGCTTGTGCCTGCACGCCATGTCGATTGTCTACTCCCGCTGTGCCCTAGAAATAGGCCCGGTTTCAGATGTTCCTTTGTTGGTTCACTTGTTGGACAGAATAAGTGCCGCTGCTGAACGAGACTGCCTGTTGCTGCTGCTGGAAAAGTTGATGACAAACAAAGTGAGATTTAGCCTCAATGCTTGTTTTGCTTGTAAACCTGATTTGAACACCAAAAACCTATTAAGAGGAACTTACCTACTGGACCTACCTAGCCCGAGTGTTAGCACCTAAACTGACACATTTGCATCCGTTCCAATTACCAAGTCGATCTGGCTGTCGATTTTTGTTGTGTATTGCTATCATCAGTTCAATCATATCCACGATTGAGAGATATGCTGAGCAGATTTTCACTTGTAGTTATGCAATACCTTGTGTATTCCGCATATGATCTGTGTTTTCAGCGTAGTGTGCTGGATGTTATTTAAGGCCTAATGAGGGTGCCTGAATAGAAATACCGACACGTTACCAACTAGTTGGCAATAATTAATGCTCCACTATTTGAAGTTGATTATATTCGTCGTGTTGTAGCCTTCATACTGACGGGGCCGGTGAGGACCCATCTATCAAGGAATATTCAATATATCGCAGAACTACACGTGTATATCTGCCAACCACGTCTGTCAAGCGTGGATATGATAGAAATAGCATACGTATGTTTATAATTCATTCCAAATAAATATGCACGCGTGGGTGCCTATTAAACTTCTTTCTTCATTTTGGATGTTCCAACTTGTTGCTCGGCCATTTATTACGTGTCTTCCTCACCCCTTGTTAGTCGTGCCATTCACTGGTATAAATTTAGCACACAAAATTGCGAACAGTTCAGTAATATTAAACGAACATTGGTTGCGCGGGTGGTGATAACAATTATTATAATCAAGGTTGTGGTCAGTAATATGTTAGCTGAATAATTTTATGGATAGGCACTCTGTATTACCTAATTTGATCCGGATTAAAACGGCTTTAGTGGTCCAATTTTTTTGTCAAAAATCAAAGTTAAAGGACATTTAATCGATTGTTAAGACAGCCCATTTAAGTGCAGCGGCTCGAAAGAATTGCTCTCGAATTCCTTTGGATAGCAACATTTATTTCTACATGCATGCCTTACACCGCACTCTGTTATTATCTGGCTAGTCGTACGACCGCAAAATAGAGCCTGACACCGGCCTAATTGACATTCATCAAAGGTAACAGCGAGACTATTATGTACCTTTTCCTTGTTTGGCGCAACAAGGTATTTACATCCATCGTCCACCTGATTATTCCAGATTTTTCGCTTTCCGATTGTCTGACTGATGGTGAGATTTATGCTCTGGTAATAATGAAGTCCCCTTCTGTAAACTAATATGTGCTTTACATTCGCCGAAGAATGACTGTCCTGATGCATGTTTTCTTCTAGTATAACGTCGAGGCCTTTCTTGCATCTGACGGTGTTCGTGTCCTCGTCGACCTGGCATGCTTGGCCCATTTAGACGTCGGCAGAGCGAAAACCTTCTCAACTGTTGCGAGAGCCACTAGCAACGTATTGGAAGGCAGTGCCGGTCAAGCTGTTCGTGCCTCAGGTGCCGCCAACCAGCTGGAATGGTGGTGGTGCAAACGATCGCGAACGGTGCTGCCGGCTGGTCGAAGTACAGATGGCCATTTGACCAACAAAACGATGGGACCAATCAGCTTTCTTGAAGTGAGTTATCCAAGGCTTGCTTGTTCCCGGCTTATATTGACAAACATTTGGTTTAGTTTAAGGCGCGTTCCGGTTTTTATAAAAATTGCGTTGCTTGTTACTGTTAATTGTTAAAATTGCTTGCTAAAAAATTAAGATTTTAACTCTTATTGGTCGAACTGATTAACTTAGTCTAGGTAAGCCTTGCTTTTTTATTTCTTTCCTTTGCCATAATTAGTTGTGTTATAATTAAACGAACATTGGTTGCGCGGGCGATGATAACAATTACATTCTAATCAAGGTAGCGATCTTGATGCAAGCACCTGCCCCATTCTGTACATACCTTTGCCGGTATAGTGGAAAAGGCAATTCATCAAGTAAAAAATTAGTTCATCTGTGACCAGAAGGATAAACCAAAGGCAGCATGAACGGAAAGTATAATCTCATGTGCACATTCATTTCGTGCTTACTGGCGACTCATCAGTAGGAGCCGGTATTACGCCCTTTAACTACTATATATTTGGGTGAGGAATGTTGGATAATAGGACGAAATTTTTTTCAATGGAGATTGTCTAGGAGATTGTACCGTCCTGTTATCCCACTTACTTTACTTTACTGCGGCTGACTCCTTTTGGAGGATAAGCCGGCTCCATTTTCATGGAGTTTTTTGGGAATTTGGTACAAGTAGTGTCCCCTCACCACTCGGCTTTTTGATAGAGGACGCACCTCTAGCCTTTGCACATCCAAGCGCAGTCTGCAAGGCAGCAGTAAGTTGTATGGTTGCCGGTGGCTGTTGAGAGCTCATTCGCCATTCGGAAGTACGGGGTACTGTCCAGGAGTCCATGTAATCCTGTGGTTGTTGAACCCTTTTGTGGCGGGGAACACACGCCGAGTCATGGTGCCGTCGTCGGGCTCATGTGGTATTTTATAGAAGATCCGATTGCCGGTCGGAAGTCCACCACGCCCTGGTGACACCACCGCCATAGCCCCGTTAGCCCATGTACGATCGGCCATCGAGACATGGTTGACACCGTCGTACCGCGTTGAGGAGGGGATGGACCTTACGACGGCTGTTATCCCACATTCCTCACCCAAATATATAGTGGTTAAAGGGCGTAATACCGGCTCCTACTGATGAGTCGCCAGTAAGCACGAAACGAATGTGCATGAGCTGATACTTTCCGTTCATGCTGCCTTTGGTTTATCCTTCTGGTCAAAACTGAACTAATTTCTTACTAGGTTCGCAACACCTAATACTTACTTGCATATATCTTATTTCTCCACAACAAACTGTATTCAATTCATCAAGTAGACAAGTTTCGTCCTTATTGGGAACTCATCACGTACTGCTCAGAACTTGCCCAGGTCCGAGCCCTATCCGCGACAAATTCTGGCCAGCACATGATGAGTTCCCAACAAGGACAAAGCCGATCTACTGGATGAATTGCCTTTTCTACACTATACAATACAATAGATTAATGGAAATTGACTATGGCATAGCAAAGCTCTTTGACAGAATTTAATGCAATTATCCTATTTTAAACTTCAAAAATTAGGGTGAGCAAGAATTGCGGTGCATTCAGCAAAACTCGAGTGTTTTAATCCAGCTTACACAAACACCATTTCTATAGATTGGACCCTTCCGTTTTTGCGATGGTCTTTGTGCTTTTATGACTTCAGTTATGCTAGTGGCGCTAAAACATCGTTGGAGATTCTCTGATCAGATATACCAGTGAAGAGTGGTCAGACTAATACAGTCCTGATTCCTAACTATATATATATATATATATATATATATATATATATATATATATATATATATAATTATTGATGGTACTTGTGGGGTTCTCATGAAGGTCGATACCGGTTTACTGGATGAATTTCCTTTGTTACTTGATGCCGTGTTATGGTTATATTGGCAACAAATGATTAATAATCTAATTTATCAATGAAAGTCATATACCATGGCGTCTAAGAAATTATATTCAGTTAAACCCTAGACATTCTTACACTAATTGTTGAGGGCCCATTGAGAACGAAACCGGTATTGTTGATGGATTGTATTTTCTATCAAATGCATTACTTAGTATATACTAACAAAACAAATATAATGCAATCCTGCTATTCTACTTCAATTCGTTAGCACTTTATCGGGTGGCATAGTGTCTATCTAATAACGACAGATGTGAGATTGCTAGTTGAAGTTACGAGGTTTTGAACTAAATGTCCCGGGTTCAAATCTCGGTCACGGCAATTCTGTAAACTCCTGATGAGTGTCCAATGTTGACGTAACTGATCTACTTGATTGATTAGCTATAATATTTGATGTAATGTTTTGTTTCAACCGGAAATATACATTTGCGTTTTTGTGTTTGTTTAAATTCACAGTTTCTTTTGTTATGATAATTTCCTTGCAAATTTATTGTCAATGATCTCTGTTTACGTAGCTTCATAATCTCCTGTCGACTGGACAATTGTCGCCAGGAACTCAAGTGTTCGCACAAGGCCTTGATGCTGCCCCACGATGTCGTACTGACGGTGCTTTTGTTGAAGACGAAATTGAGCTGGATTATTTTGAAGACTACAGTGATGAATCGGAGTCCGAAGCCAGATCCTGTGATAATGAAGCTGACACAAACCAATGTGCCGATTCCTCAGGTGAGTCGGTGTCTGTGAGTCGAGAAAATCAAAATCAGCTCAGTGCCGGAGTATATGGCTGGATGCAGGCCCGACGAGTAGCACAATTGCGTTGGTCTGTTCCTAGACTACTTTTGCCCTCCAATATCACGGCGATAACGAGTGAGTTGCTAATCTCCGTCGAGATAATAAGTTTTGTAGTGTACTTAGTAGCAGATTTAACCTTACCTTGTAACTTATTGCTTTATTCTGTAGCGTAGAGCAAATGTAAATTGAATTTTTTTAAATCAATTTTTACTTCAACACACAGCTCATTTCTTAAATCAGATTATAAATGCAGAAGAAGGGCTAAACAAAATATAACACACGACCCAAAGTTATGAGTACAGATTATTATTGTAATAATTACGTCATTCGCCCCGCTTATACAGCTAATTACCAACAAGAAATTTTGTCAATATTTTCTTATATAAAGGTACACTGTACGCGTAATTTGTGTGTGTGTGTGTTGGAAAGAGAGAGAGAAGGTATTCATGCGTCTGTTTTTTTTAACGCAAGAGTATTTCTCAATGTATTTACTGTATATTATTATTTTTATTTTTCAGTGTAAATACGTTATGTATAATATTTAGGTCAGCTATTTTTATGAATTTCTAATTAGAATTGAGAAATACATCAGTTATGGAAGTATAAACTTATTTGAATACAGGTATACAGAGCACAGTTTAAAAAACCATTTTCTTTCCACCAGAACTCAGCTCAACTGTTATAACTGACACTGTATATTTATTTTTTAAAGATGTAATACAGATTTAATTGGTTCAAACGCGTGTATTTTGTAACAATGTGATATTTAAAAACAATGTGTTCAGCTACTGCGAGAACGTTCACAAAATATGGCAGCCTTGTTCCTTCTAAACTGGTCTAGATTTCGCTTCAAACTGATCAGTTATGACATGATTATAAATAAACAGTGCTGGACTGTTTGTTTGCAGGAAGGTTGTCCTTTACATTCATGTTCATCGAGTGTTTTGTTGTACAAACAAAAATAGATTTTGTTCTAGGCGTCTAAGAAGGTAATGCTATTTGAATTTTTCGAGTAAATATTGCAGATGATACGTCCACTTTAAAAGATGTGCCGAAATATCGTATTTTGATTCTGGGCGACTTCCCAGATGTAGTCCACATGTGCATCGTAATTCTTGGTTGGTAACTGCGCGTTTTGGCCTTAAACCGTGCTTAGTGGCGATCTTGTTTCCGATTTCTAGAAAAATCCTAATTTTCTTGTCTTAGCTTGGTCGAGTTGACTGCGAGATTCGTTCGTGTTTATGGCGCGATACAGTAAAAACCGCAGGACAGCTGTATTGCCGATTTCGCCTGCAATTAAAACCTCGTTGGTTACAATTGTGTTGTGCAGAGGTTTATGTTTCCTCATTCTTGTATACTACCTAGGTTAGTATCTCTATCTCAGCTCGATCCTCCCCTACATAAATCATTCTCCATTATCAAAGTATGTTCGTTTAAAATTATTTTTGTCTTTTTTCTTTCTTATTTAAAGTTTTTTATTGACATGGCTATATGACAGTGAAGAATCAGTTAGTAAAGTCTGTTGCATTTCTGTCGATGATGATTGAGAATTATAATATTTTGCCTGGTCGAAATTATATTTGACATAACTGGATATGATTTGCATTTAATTTATTGTTTTATATTTTTATCTTTCTTTCGTCACTTTTATTTCACCATTGCACATTTGGTAAAAGTTAACCGGCGCATTCCCAAGCGATCTGCGCCCGGAAAATTGGATGGTCATGGTGTGTCTAGCACTCCACGTGTAGAGTCCAGTCATTTGAAGGGAACAGACAAAACAAATGGCGACTTCAGCGTGAACTCGAGCAGTGAATGTCAACCGCATCACCCAGACAACCTGCCGGAGGTCTCCACCGCCAAAGAGACTGCGCTTGCAGCTAAAGTGCTGAGTTTGGGCGTGAGTCACGGTGCACTGCTAAACCATTCTCAACTGGCGTTGCGTTGTGTTGAAGTGCTGACTCGTGTCGTTGCCAGCTGTTCGGCCCTAGATGACCTCGGGGGAGTTGTTCGACCTTTGCCGAAGCCGAGAACAGCTGTGACTAGCTCCAATATCCTGCCCCATTTAGTGCAGGTAAACGGCAAAACGATTACGTCACTAGATTATAGGTTATGGATGGAAGATCTGAAATTCTGCTACCATGGTTTGTGCGGATTGTGATCGCAATCGTTAAAATCAAGTCGGCGGACTTGAAACAAGCACTAAGGCAATGTTATTTAAGATGTTGCACAACAGAAGAACTCCCGTTGCTTACATGTACTGACGCGTTTCTGCCTTCAATATTCATAATCAGACCATGACGGTAAACTATATACTATCGAGCCACAACTTGTATTTAGTGTATTGAATAGTACAAATGGAGCTCTCACCCTTAATAGTCTGGCGGATATCGTACTTGACTAGAATTTAAATAGTATTATTATTATTATTATTAATTGTATTATACTCGTTTTCCAGTTCTTGCCTTGAAATTGCTTTTCATTATCCATCTACAAAACTAAGGTGTGAATATATTTTCATATTTAGTTATTTCCTCCACAAATTTTTTGCTAACCGTCAGTAATGAAGCAACTTATCTGGTCCTCGTTGTACCCAACAAGGTTTTTATGTCCACTGTCTTCAAATTAACTCGGGATATTTCGGTAGCCTTTTCTAACGTAAAGCACGTCTCACAAACAGTTCGACAAACATCATGGTGTGACTATACCTAATGATTGTCAAATTGTTTGTGACATGTGCTTTCCGCTGAAAAAGACTTCGGAAACAGGAAGTTGAAATATCCTGAATCAAATTGCAGACTGTAGATGCAAGGGCCAGCAAATTAATCTTTTCTCTTTCGCGCAACCTGTTTCGTTTAAATGATGTAGTTTTTTGTAGAACTTAACAGAATTGAAATTAGCTTCGTGGACACATTGATTATTAATGGAAATTAGCAAAGTCTATTGTTGTGCTGAAACACAACGTAGAAAATATTCAGACAGTATTCTAAAGTTGGTAGCTTATTGTTCATGATTCCCCCGATGTCTTGATTTTCACGCTCATGTTGTGTTGGTGCGATTAACACACTCCATATTGACGAGTAATGCTACGTTACTTTTATACTAGCAGTCTGGAAATTAACCTAGTTGGCTAGTGGATAATTGTTTCAAAAAACCATTTTGTCAATTAGATGGACATCGGTTGCGCGAGAGCGGTGATAACGATTATTTAAATCAAGAATGCAATCCTGATATAAACACCGGTCTCATTGTATACGTACATTTGTCAGTATAAACTAAGCATTTTATAAATTAGAAAAGGCAATTCATCCAGTAAACTGATACCGATCAAGGCCGGAGTGTATGGATTTAATGGAGTAACAGGCGTTCAGAAATAGTTGTAATTCTCAATTTCGGTGAACGATAGCATACATTGATATCCATCATGCTGTTACCATGTACCGACTCGGCAACCAAAGTGTTAGCACCAAGTACCCTTTCGTTACCATATTTTTGCATACATTGAAATCCATTGTGTTGGTACAAATTAATGACTCGGCAACTATGCTGTTGGTACCGTGTACTTTCTCGGTACCATAATGTTGGTATTGGGTACTGACACAGTAGCCATAGTGTTGGACTATTTCTATTACGGTGTAGGTTTGTAGATAGAGATAACGTTTCCATTGGTTTATATATATATATATATATATATATATATATATATATATATATATATATATTTATATATATATATATATATATATAAACCAATGGAAAACGTTATCTCTATTTGCAAACCTACACCGATCAGTTTAAATGAATTTATTGTCCTCGACGATCTCTTTTTTACTAGATGCTACACACAGTGCAGTCTAATGTGTCATTGTGTAACATGACTAAATATGGTTTAAATTTTTAATTTAATTGTGCCACCTTTTTAGTGTTACTTAAGCAACACTGGATTCTTTAAATCATGTTTTCATATATGAGATAAGAAAAAATCGTATGTTATCTAACCATTTGCGCAAGTTTACTAAGCTACTGTACGCAACTTTGTAGCAACACCCAACTGGCAAACATACTTTCACAAGAAGAGTAGGCGTGAAATAGTTTAAGAGTGTTCAATACACAGAAGAATGTACAGAATGAACAAATAGATACAGTCGCCAGCAGCGGATATAAGATGCACCATGTCAAAGAAAATACTATAATGAAATGCTATGAACATCATTTTTACACGCATACACACATGTATATACACAAATTACCTCTCCTGTAACCTAATTTTTCATAGTGACTCATCATTTATACTTTAAAGCATTTTCTTGCACACTCACGCTTATAACACTATTAATCTAAAGACATGAAAGAAACTAATCATTGATTAACAATGTGAAGATCATTAAATCAGGTCAACCACGTTTGCTTCACAGAACAAACCAGGACTTAAAAACCTCGACAAAAACTAATTTTCAGTTCTTTTCTGAATGATGGATTATATTTATATACACACACATATATTTATAATGTCCATGCCATATTGTCAATTCGACCAATTTCACAATTCTACATAAAGAAAAATCAGAAAAAATATTATTTATTTATGGAGCCTTTTATATTAAACAACAAGCACCTGACCTTAATATTCAAAAGTTTCATCAACATGATATTCTTATCGACTAGCCAAGAATAAGTAAATTCAACAACAATCTACTAGTATCCAGCCAAGAACAAACAGGCCCTCGACTAGAATCAACAAACATACAATCGGATTGGCAACAAACTGAAGTGGAAATAACAGAGGCGCATACGGTGACAGAAGTTTCCAAACAATATGAGCGTTTAACACTGCAATCCACACTGGCGCTGTTACCATGTAGAAATTATAAATTTGCGCAACAAGGTGAAACGATCAACTACACTGGGAAAAATAGCAATCGTACATGTAACAGTGAACAATACGCACAAATGGTTAATTATCAAGTCATCAAAACAATAATGATCAGATCTCAGACATCACTTTGCAATACTGCGAGAATGACCTTTACATGCAAACACGCATACACACAAACACAAACGCATACACACTCACCAACCAGCCAAAACAAGAAACAACAGTAAAAACGAGTCAGATTTGTTACCACTAGCATAATCAATTGAAAACCAAAATGTATAAATATGTATGAATTTATAAGAGATGATTAGTATTCTCGAAATAAATGGCCTTTATCCACTTTGTTATTTATGTGTTCTGTTTTCCTAATTATATATATATATATAGAATTGAAAACCGAGTCAGATTTGTTGCCACCCATATTATCAAATGAAAAATCCAGAATATATATATATATATATATATATATATATATAGAGAGAGAGAGAGAGAGAGAGAGTGAGAGTCTATTTTTAGGAAAAGTCAGTAAACAATGAAGAGAAATTATAATCTACTTTTTGTTTAATATAACGTCTTTGGACATCCGAAAGATTATTGACTAGCTTCGTCTTCCTTTCGCCCGCAAGGAATTGCGCATCTCAGTCACTTGTATTCGTGCTCAATTTTGGGAAAGAATTGGGTTCTTTATATACTGTTCGAAATCGGATGTGGCGCCAAATTGTTTTTTTTTGAGCTGTGCAGCATAAATAATCTGCAATATACTTAACTTCTATTAGTTTGCAGTGCCCCTCCAAAAAATACTGTTTATGATACCCGTAGGCATGGACATTGTATACCTGTATATATTGTCAAAGACGGAGAAATTGCTCGAAATAGGTCAGTTTTTCCTGCTTTGTGGTTTGACTAGCCCAGTCTGAACTCAAATTGTATGGTTTCTTGACGCTATTTTGACGGCCATTGATGGCCGTCCTCTTCAGTAGTTCACCCATCGTCACAAGCTTACAAAAATAAACCAATGTCGAAAGTTGGCGTCTTAAAACTTTTGATGATGGGTGAGATAAGGAAGGCGGCCGCCAATGGCTGTCGAAACAGTTTCGAGAAGCAATACAACTGGAATTCAACCTATGTTAGTTAAAACGAAGATCAGGTAATTTTGCTAAATCCAGTTTCGAAATTTTTTTCATTCGTATAAATCGATAAATCAATTTGTTCGTGTCGGAAACCTGCTTGAAACGAAACGGTTATAATCCAGTTATATCTACAAGATGGTCTTTCAGTCTCATCTTAATACTGGTATTTACTCAAAGATTGTCGCCTATGGACTCATTCGATAACGAGTTCTGCAACACGGTAGCTCCTATCAGTCAACGGATAAAGGCTCATGCGATTTTGCATTATTTTTCTTTATTTTATCCGTATTTTTAAATGAAATTGTTCTGAACTCTGTTTGACTCTACTACATTTGTTATTATTGAAATAAGTTGGTCTCACTTGCGTTCTGGTAGGTTTAAACTGGTTAATTGCACACTCTTTACTCTGGTTGAATTAAAATTTCGATTTTTAGCTTCTGTTGACGTTCGACCCATTGCTGGTCGAACGAGTTGTTGAGCTGGTCAACGCCGCTGTCCAACAGAATCCGGTCTTGCCCAGCCTCTATCGCAGTGGGGTGTTTTATTTCTGTCTAATGTACACAGGAAGCAATGTTCTGCCTATCGCGCGCTTCCTCAAAGCCTGTCATCTGTTGCAAGCCTTTCGCATGGACGATGTAAGTGTGGGCATTTATTGATACGTGTACAGGTTTGTTGACATTTATTGGCATATCTGCGTATGGCCACATCGCAATTAACCTAATTGTGTATCCTCAATGTTTTTTTGTTGTGCACTTTTAAAACGAAATGAGAAAAGACTGCGAATTGCAGAAGCTGGTAGTTGCAATTCTTTTAATTCGAATTTGAATAAAGTAATAAATTCGTAGATACAGAAACAACTTGGTAGAATGTGTGTGTGTGTGTGTGTGTGTGTGTGTGTGTGTGTATGATAATGATTGCTTCTGTTTATTACCTGATCTGCGTTTCGACTAACGCAGCTTTCATTGTTCCAGTAATTTTCTTTTTGCAAAATATTTCGATCTACATTACCGTAGATCTTCATCAGTTGCATTTCACGAAAAAAAACAAGCAATCTCATCTAATCACCCAATATGTTTTCTGAATGTACTCTTTAAATAACCAGATAATTTATCGAAAATGAGCTTTCGCGATAAATAATCTTTTTAATTGGTCCTTTATAAACATGGGTCTTATCGTTTATGTATATGCGTACATTGCAGTGTGGTTATTTAGATTTATATTTGCGCTGGTCAGTCTATTTGTGCATTTGTTTTTAAGGAGTAAACTTCTAACTTGTATAAACTTACTTCCTCAATGGGGTACTTAATCGTTTATCGAAAATAAGGCCAACGTGTTCTAGTTGCTGGAAAATCATCAGGTGATGGAATTTTCAACATTTTCTACATTCAGATTTTGCAATGCCGCGTTTTGCGTACACGGCTTGTATCTGTGCGCTAACAGTTTCACAAAGATCCGATTGAACGCAATTTCCATGTATGCGTCTGTTTTGTCTTACTTTACTTACTTTACTTTACTGCGGCTGGCTCCTTTTAGAGGATAAGCCGGCTCCATTGATATCCCGGATTAAACCTCTCCATGCCGGGCGGTTGGCAGCCATTTCGGAACATAAAGAGGGCCAATGACGCTCCAGTGACGCGGACCATAAACATTGCGTAAACCTAGGAGTTCCATGTCCGATTTGATTGTTGCAAGCCATGTCTTCAGTTGTCCACCTCGGCGGCGGCGCCAGTTTGCACATTGATCTGGGTTCATCACCTGCCGTACCATTTCGTCTTCGGGTTTGCGTATTACGTGCCCGAACCATTGAAGTCAACGATGTTGGATCCAGACGGATAGTTGCATGATGTCACCGCATTGGTGACGAACAGATGCGTTCGACACTCGGTCCATCCATTTTGTCTTTGTGATGTACCTAAGGCACCAATGGTCGAATACTTCGAGCTTTTTGGAGTCCTCAGAATGTAATGGCCAAGTCTCACAGCCATACAGTAGCACAGGGCGAACAGTAGTCTGGTAGACTCGGATTTTCGTTTTGAGGCTGATTTCACTTCTCCAAAGTGAGTTCTTCAATTGTAAGAAAGCAAGTCTGGCACGGTCGATGCGTGTTCGGACTTCATTCCTTGCTTGACCAGTTGGAAGTATTTTTGAGCCAAGGTACGTAAAATCGTCGACTGTTTCGATTGGGCTGTCGTACACCGTGAGCTGCTCATCAGATGAAGATACACCGATGGCGAAGGCTTTCGTTTTGTCGGCATTGATTTCCAGACCAACGGCTGATGAAAACTGGGCCACTTGATCCAAAACGGCTTGCATGCTCCCAAAGCTGTCAGCAAGGAGAACAACATCGTCTGCGTAATCAACATCCGTCAGCCATAGGTTATTTGATACTTGAACGCCTCGGAACTCAGTTAGCGCGTTGCTCAGAATCCAGTCAACCGCATAATTGAACAATATGGGTGACAAGGGACATCCTTGTCGAACCTCTGTGTGCAGACTGAATTCATCCGATTCTTCTCCGTAAACACGTACTCTGGCTTTGGTGGCTGCATAGTAGGACTTGATCAGATTGATGAGTTTTATGGGCATACCGTCGAGCAGCATGATGCTCCATAGGGAGTCGCGATCAACAGAGTCAAAAGCAGCTCGGAAGTCAATAAAACAAGCGACGGTTGGTTGTTGAAATTCGTTGCGATGTTCCAAAACTCGCCGTAATGTAAAGATCTGATCAACACAGCCTTTGCCTGGGCGGAATCCACCCTGATTGGGACGGGTACGGACATGCCGCTCATTACAGAAGTGGTTCAATAGAATCGACGCCAACAGCTTGGATGCGGTGTTGAGAAGACTGATACCACGGTAGTTTTCGCACCTTGATCTATCACCCTTTTTGGGAAACGGTAGCAGGATTGACATTCCGAAGTCTGACGGGCATGCTTTTTGTTCCCAGATAGAAGAGAACAGTCGATGGATTGATGGCAGTAGTGCGCCTATACAGGCCTTGTAGATCTCTGCAGGAATTCCATCTTCACCGGGGGATTTCTTGCTCTTCATGCGCTGGATGGTCGTAGCGATCTCAACCTCAGTTGGGGAAGAGCAGTCCACATCGTAGCTGGGTGTAGATGTTGCAGGTGGTTGCGGTGGGGAGCGGCCACTGTATGGTCGGTTCAATAACTGCGAAAAATGTTCAACCCATCTTGCGATTTTGCCATTGACATCAGAAATCAAGTCTCCTGTTGCGCTGCGTAGAATTGTCTCTGCATTGCGCTTACCGGATGCTTTATGTATAAGACGGAAGAGACCCCCGAAATCACCGACGTTTGCAGCCGATTCCATGGCGGAAGCCATTTCATCCCAGTACTGCTTACGGTCAGCCTGAGCAGACCTCGTGGTTTCACGTCTCAGGTGGCGATAATTAGGCGCGTTATTCATCCGGGCATCTCTTGCTTTTTGTGACGCCCGCAACGTGCGTTCAGAGATCCAGTCTTTATGGTGACTTTTGATGGTTCCGAGCGTTTCAAGCGCAGCTTGTTGAGTAGAGAGTTTCAAGTTATTCCATTGATGCTCCACATTGGTTTTATCTACGGCATGAATTCCACCGTCAGCGGAAGTCAACTTTGCAGTGATTGAGGCAGATAGCGCTGTACAACGGGATGGGTCCGTTAGAGCAGCAACATTCAGGCGTTTCGTAGGTTGACGGCGCCGTCGGGACTTGAGATGAAGCCTCAATTTGGCACGTACTAGAGTGTGGTCGGACCTCCTCGGCTGCCAGTTTCAGCTCCTCGGTATGACCTGCAATCTTCGACAGAAGACATCCAACGCGACCGTACCAGAATGTAATCGATCTGATTGGCTGTGTGACCATCGTTTGAATACCAGGTGAGCAAATGCTTCCGAGGGTGTTGGAAACGCGTATTGGTAACGCACATATGGTTGACTTCTGCAAAGCTGATAAGTCGTGCTCCGTTCTCGCAGCGCTCACCTAGACCAAACTTTCCCAGTATGTGTCTGGTGGATGAGTCAGAAGGTCCTGTTCGTGCGTTCCAGTCACCAGCAACAAACAGTATGTCGCCTCTGGAAATTCCGTTGATGGTCTCTTTCAATTGGTCGTAGAACTCATCTTTCACATCTGAATCAGCTGCGAGGGTTGGTTCGTAGACGACTACGACTGTGATGTTAAAAGGTTTCCCTCTCAGTCGGACCGTTGCGATCCTCGGTGATACAGGATTCCAAGCCAGCATTGCTCTCTGCGCTGTAGCACCAAGTAAAATGGATACACCGTGTTGTCCGGACCCGTCAACTGGTCCGCTGTGATGCATCAAGTATGTTGATTCTGCCGACGGTACTTTTATCTTCGTTGATCCCGTGCCGGGCAGTCGGACTTCAGACAGGCATGCAACTTCAATCTGGTAGTCATATAAAGATTTGGCCGTGATTGCTTGGCTGCCGATATCAAGCAATGTTAGAACATTCCAACACCCGAAATAAATAGGTGTTTTCGCGCTGATAAAACCAGATAGCTTTTCACTTGAAACCCTAGCCTCTGGGGGAGCAATATAGGCACGTCCAAGCGCAGTCTGCAAGGCAGCAGTAAGTTGCATGGTTGCCGGTGGCTGTTGAGAGCTCATTCGCCATTCGGAAGTACGGGGTACCGTCCAGGAGTCCATGTAATCCTGTGGCTGTTGAACCCTTTTGTGGCGGGGAACACACGCCGAGTCATGGTGCCGTCGTCGGGCTCATGTGGTATTTTATAGGAGATCCGATTGCCGGTCGGAGATCCACCACGCCCTGGTGACACCACCGCCATAACCCCGTTAGCCCATGTACGATCGATCATCGAAACATGGTTGACACCGTCGTACCACGTTGAGGAGGAGATGGTCTTTACGACGGTGTTTTGTCTTCGATCAGGCTGGATGCGTATTCGTCCCTTTCTTCCGAAGGCTTCAACATCGTTCATACTAACCATTGGAAATGCGGTTCTATACAATCTTTGTTTACTGGCAACGTTTGGATGCGTTTGTCAATAGCTCGTAGAATGAAATTTGATAATGCCGAGTTTGTATACATTTTAAATTCCCAATTTATTTCTATAATATTTAATTAAATAACTTATTTATTTCAACTTTGAACAAAGAGCCCTAATCTTGAACCAAAACAGCTACACTAAGCAAACTGTTCTCCAAAGTGATCTTAAACTTTTTTCGACTGCTTTTCTATTTATGTTTAGTATCTACAGGCGTTTGAGGAAACAGCGCCAAAGAATCGACAGACAATTCGTTCTTTTTGTGGATTTGACCGCATTTTTCTTGTGCAGGACAATTGATAGCACTCTTAGGTCGGTAAAATCTTGAATTTTGATCATTTTTAGGTGCTTTGTTTATTGGCCTTGATTGATGGGTTCTCACTTGTCCCTTCTTTTTTAAGCCTTCCATCAGTTGATTGTCTAAAAATGACGTTGGAACAAGATTTTCCATTGTTCTTTTTCCTAATTTTCGAGACCGAATTTCTAGTCTCATCTTCAGGGTTGGCACAATACGCACAGGAATAAAACACAACCTGTGGAAAATAAAAAAAATACTTTAGTAATTTAAATAAATCTAAATAGATCTGTCTTGAATGAGGATACCACATTTGTCACAAGCTGTGTTTTATTCCTGTGCATATTTTGTCAACCCTGAAGATGAGACTGGAAATGAAGTCTCGAAAATTAGGAAAAAGAACAATGGAAAATCTTGATCTAACGTCATTTTCAGACAATCAACTGATGGAAGGCTTAAAAAAGAAGGGAAAAGTGAGAACCTATCAATCAAGCCCAATAATCAGAGCACCTGAAAATGATCAAAATTCAATTGTCCCGCACTGGAAAAATGCGGTCAAATCCACAACAAGAAGGACAGCACTGCGCAAAGAGACACGTTTAAATTCGTTGTTTACCCTAGCATAGTGATCTGGGCGATTGCTCTTTTCGCGCTCTCTCCTCAAGTTTATATCCCACTGGTAGTTATATTTGCGACTGTCGAATCGACGAGTATGAAATACTACATATTCTAGCACTTTCTATCGTCTATGATTTCCATGGCGTTCTTTATTGATTTTTTTGGTATTAAATACGAATTCTCTAAATGGAAGCTACTTCTTCAATATCACCCATTATTCAACTCGACTCTCCGGCCTCAAGGTGTGGATATGGACGTAGTTGGCATGCTTACCTGTCTTTGTAGCTGTATCACGTAAGCTAAAGTAATGTTCTCCAACCTTTGCCATTTATGGAGAAACACTACTACCTCACACTTTACGTGCAGTTTTGCTTTACTCTATTGAAACTTGTTCCTTTGGAGTCTAAAATGATGATGAGGATGATTTCGATATTTAATTTATTTTTCTAGACCCTGCAATAAAACCAGTTATCATTTTTTCACCTACACACACACACACACACACAGTTGTGCAGTCCGAACAATGATTTGGCGAGTCGATCGGTACTTGGGAATCTCTTGCCTGACGCTATGATTGCCTTTCTGGTTAATCATACTCCTGAAAGATTTGCGGAAATCTTTCTTGGGGAATTTGATACTCCCGAGGCGATTTGGAACTCGGAAATGCGGTAAGTTCATTTCGTGAATAACTGCGACTCTTAACTCGCATCAAACATGACATGTGTATTACTGCCTGGTTTCCACTACAACTTCCTATTTTATTTGATAATTGGTAGGAATTTCTGTTCATCTTAAAAATCTGTGGTGGCTTTGGATGCGCAATTTAATTTGAGAAATCTCTTGTCTATGAATATGCAACACAGTATATATATATCATCTATAAATATCCTTTATATATATATATATATATATATATTTATGATGTCCATTCCTTTTTAATTTACCACAGTATTCTTATAAATAGGAAAACACAAATAACAAAGTGGATAAAGGCCATTTATTTCGTGAATACTAATCATCTCTTATACAATCATACATATTTATACATTTTGGGTTTTCATTTGATTATGCTAGTGGTAACAAATCTGACTCGTTTTTACTGCTGTTTCTTGTTTTGACTAGTTGGTGAGTGTGTATGTGTTTGTGTTTGTGTAATGTGTGTTTGCATGTAAAGGTCATTCTCGCAGTATTGCGAAGTGATGTCTGAGATCTTGTCATTATTGTTTTGATAGCTAGAGAATTAACCATTTGTGTGCATTGTTCACTGTTACATATACAAGTGCTATTTTTCCCAGTATAGTTGATCGTTTCACCTCGTTGCGCAAAGTTTTCACGTGGTAACAACGCCAGTGTTGATTGCAATGTTAAATGCTTACATTGTTTGGAGACTTTTGTCATCGTATGCGCCTCTGTTATTTCCACTTCACATTGTTGCCAATCCGATTGTACGTTTGTTGATTCTAGTAGAGGGCCTAATGGTTCTTGGCTGGATACTAGTAGATTGTTGTTGAATTTTGTTATTCTTGGCCAGTCGATAAGGATATCATGTTGATGAAACTTTTGAATGTTAAGGTCAGGTGCTTGTTGTTTTATGTAAAGTGCTTCGTAGATAAATAATAATTTTTCGGATTTTGCTTTATGTAAAATTGTGAAATTGGTCGAATTGACAGGGTGCCCCGTTGCCAATATATGATCGGAAATAGCTGATTTTCCTGACGGTGGCAAGCCTTTGTTAATCAATTTCTGTGGTAAATGTTGCTGGATTCTACTTATCAATTGCTTCTTCGTACGTCCGATATATGTGCTACCGCACATACATGAGAATTTGTAGACTATGAATGATTTGGAGAGAATTGGCAATTGATCTTTGGCATCCAACCTCATGATTCTCTGTGTACTAAATGTCATATTAACTTTAACACTAGGAAAGTTGTCCTTAGTTATTCTATTCAGCCGCCGTGCAATTATTGAGGCTGGTACGTCGCCTCTAAATGGTAAGTTTAGGAAAACCTGCTTGACGGTATGCTCTCTAGCACGAATCTGCCGCGGTCTGATGTTGACATCAATGAAACGCTCTGGGTAGTTTTTCATTAGCAAAATTTTCCTGAGGTAGCCCAGTTTTTCCTCAATCTTGTGTTCAGAGCAGATCTTCCTGATTCTGTTTGCTAGGTTGTTTACTAAGTTTTTTTTGTGGGATTTTGGCACACTACTGTTGTAGTGAATGTATTGTCCGGTGAAAGTGGATTTTCTATGTATGGCCAGTGTCATATCTCCGTTTGCTTCTCGAGTGAGTTTGATGTCAAGGAAAGGAAAACTGTCGTCTTTCTCTACCTCGAGAGTGAATTTGATATCTGGATCGACTCCATTTGCTTGTTTGAGGATTTCGGAAGAGTCTGCTGCTTCTGAGATGAACAACAAGATATCATCTACATACCTTTTGTAGAATGCGCACTGGTCAATTATACCTTTCAGACTCGTTTTTTCCAGGTGATACATGTATACATCTGCCAGGAGGGGTGCGATGCAACTTCCCATAGCTACACCATTGATCTGACGGTAGTATATTCCTTCGAATGTAAATTGCACGTTTTTAGTACATGCTAATATGAGGTCTTTGATGTCATTGGTATCTATAGGGAAGTCAAAAAACTCATTTTTGATGAGGTCACACAAGATCTCCGTTGTCTTATCCAGTGGTATGTTTGTAAATAAGGATGCGACGTCAAGCGAGACCATTTTATTCTGTAGGATGTTCTTCCCCTTCAATTCATTTGCTAGTTCGAAGGAGTCCTTGATAGTGTTGGCGTTTATGATGCCCATAAACCAGCCAAATTTCTCTGTAAACTACTTGAACTTTACAGATGCCTGGTATATATATATATATATATATATATATATATATATATATATATATATATATATATATATATATATATATATAGTGAGCTAGCGTTGAAGCTGCATTGTTGTAGACACAAGGATGTTAGCTTCATATTGCAGGTTAACATATCTGTCTAGGAGATTGTACCGTCCCATTATCCCACATTCTTGACCAAAATATATAATGGTTAAAGGGTGTTATACCGGCTCCTACTGATGAGTCGCCAGTAAGCACGAAACGAATGTGCATGAGATTATACTTTCCGTTCATGCTGCCTTGTGTTTATCCTTCTGGTCACAACTGAACTAATTTGTTACTAGGTTCGCAAAACCTAATACATACTTGAATATCAGTAGTACTTGCAGCAGTAGTAAAAGTAGTAGTAGTAATAATAATATTACTATTAGTGGTAGTATTAGAAGCAGCTGTATCATTAGTAGTAATAGTATTAGCATAACTGGTAGTAGTAGTAGTAGTAGTAGTAGTAGTAGTAGTAGTAGTAGTAGTAGTAGTAGTAGTAGTTTTTTGTAAAGGTATTTCTGGTTCTTTTTGTGTGTGGGTAATTTGAGATTTAGAAGTTGTTGAAAAATTTTTATCCCAGCGGCAAAACTTGGCATAAATTATAGTTTCCACTTGACAAAATTGACTAATTTTAACTGCCAAAACCAATAAGTTATAAGTTTATTTTAAAGAAAATATGAGCCAAGATCTTTCTTTCCTTTGTAAACTGGCATATTGTTATAATTTCTTTTCCTCGTGTTCACATGAATACAATCAGGCTCTTTTAAGCATGAAAATATCCATCATTAGAGCTACCTGTTATCGTAGTCTCCAAATTTATCGCTTTCATAAGTTGGTTGTTCTTTTTATTTTCAATTTACAGACGTTATTTGATCGAGCGAATTGCCTCGCATCTGGCCGATTTCACGCCGCGACTGCAAAGCAATACCCGCGCAATCTATCAGTTCATAGGCATACCGGCGGTACGCTATCCACAGTTGGAGAATGAGTTGTTCTGCAACGGCTATTATCTGCGACATTTGTGCGACATTTCGCGCTTCCCTAACTGGCCAGTTAGGCAACCGGTAAATCGAATGCATTCCATTTAACTGGACGGCGAGTTTCGCTGTCCTGCTGATTACGAGTCGAAGAACTAGTGCTCGTTAAAAGCATACACACAACGATAAACTTTATTGGTGTGCGACATTATTATAATCCACGTGGGTGAGACGTTGTCGGAGATATGATGAATCTAGTTTTAGTAGCTCCTATCTTTAGAAAAATTGCAAATAATCATCACTAGCATAAACTTTTTTTTAAAGTTTTTAATTATGTTCCTTTTTATGTTTTTACATTTTAAAAAATTGGTATCAGGGTTACTTCCCTGTTTTCCTTACTTCGAGTCTACACCGACTGGTCAGTTTGTGTGTGCGTGAAAGCCAATACAAGATGCATTCTTAATTTGAAACTCTATGTTACAGGTGAATATGCACTAGTTTCGGATCATTTGAAAAAATCTGCACACCTGGTTTTATTACACCTTTAGGTTTGTGCTCATCTAAAAAAATGTTCTGAGCAAGCGTTAATGATTAGAGTATTATGCACATCATGCAGCTCAGTTTGCAAGCAGTCAGGCGAACAACTACGCAATGCTCTATTGCTCGATTTCTTAAATAGACTTTTTCGTATAAATTTTCACCAACCGCTGTAGTGTAAACATTGCGTTGGCTAAATTTTTTGTGGTAGGCTGGTCTACGCAATGTGCCATCAGTTCTGTGCTTTGGCCGCCCATCGCGATATGCTAGATTTATTCGCTAATTGGCATTTTGGCTGCATCCTACCAGGTGCTCGTGGCTAACTTTACTTGGAATTATACACGTTGGCAATCGTATCTAGGTGGAAGTAGCAAATGATTGAGTTCAACTACATCTGTGGCCACTTTAAAACGAGTAAAGAGGCTCCAGTTGTCGGCGTTTATAAGTGAACTTCGGAATAATGAAACCATTTTCTTAGTCCATAGTTGCCAAATCGTTGGTGTGATGTATTCCGATTTAGAATTACCATTAATGTTTACTTAAGATATTGTCAGTCGCATTACATTATCGATTAGTTATAGCAGGCAGAGTACCCCGAGTTCAATTAATCTTTTGAAATAGACGACGTTGTATATTGGTTATTTCGTTCGAGTAACGTTGTCAACGTAATAAAAAATTCAACTAACTAGCTTAATCAAATATATATATATATATATATATATATATATATATATATATAAAATGTACTATGGATTCACCACAACAGAATGCCTTTGTTTTCAAAAATATAAGTTCAATTCAACATGTCCGCACCCAGACAGACTTAGTTACCGCATCCAAGTGAATTACAAAAACAAACGAACATTGGTTGCAAAGGCGGTGATAATGATTACTATAATCAAGGTTGCGATCTTGATATAAGCACCTGACCCATTAATTACTTCATATGTCAGTATAAACTAAGAATTGTATGGCGTAGCAAATGCAATTAATCTAGTAGATCGCTTTCGTCCTTATTTGGAACTCATCACATACTGGGCAGAATTTACCGCGGACAGGGCTAGAACCTGGGCACCAGACGACGTGCCCAGGTTCTAGCTCTGTCCGCGTCAAATTCTCGCCAGTACGTGATGAGTTCCCAATAAGAACGAAACCAATCTACTGGATGAATATCCTTTTATACACTATAAAATTGTTAGTTTATATTGACATATGTAAGTACTTAATGGGTCCGGTGCTTATATATAGATAACAACCTTGATTATAGTAAATAAAAGAGGCTGTCCTAGTAAAATGACCTAATTAACGCAAAAGAAGACTATTCTTAATTTGGCATTCATCACGTCAATAAGCATAACTGTCGATCTGAACATAATGTTCTGTGCATACAAGTAGAGGAGTGTCTCTAAATATCATAGCAAATTCAATCTATCTAATAGATCATTTCTTCGTCATTATTGGGCAACTCCTCATTAAAAGCTGGGACTGTTGTGAGCTGGAATCACACTTCCTACTTCCAACACCCACCTTGCATGATTCGAATGGATTGAGGTGCAATTTCAGTGGTAGCTTTCTAGATGTTATTGAGGCTAAGAAAGCAACACAACGAATTCACTTAGATTTAAATATTTTACTCGCATTATTTTCTTTTTCCTGATGACTTTTCGCGTTGTTTGGGGTCTTTTAAATGGTTTCTTGTAACTTTTATTTCATCCTATCTTCCTATGGATGCGGTGCATGATTTAGGTAAACGTGCTGCGGGATATACTGAGAGCTTGGCGTGATGAAGTAAACAAGAAACCGGCCACATTCACGGTCAACGATGCGCTGATCGAATTAGGCATTGATTCTACCAAGTTGACTGCGTGAGTTGTCTACCTTTAAACAATCATTGATTGCGCGGGTGGTGGTGACAATTATTCAAATCAAGTTTGCGAGCTTGAAGTAAACATCAATCCCACTTTTGTACTTAGCCAGTCGTCGAACAACATAGCAAAACTACCGCCAGTCGCACGCTCTGACGCGTTGCGACCGTCCATGATCATCATCAGAGTACGACGGAAAACTAACTATCGAGGGTCAAATCGTATTGCATATATATGGAAATCACAATGAGATATGTGGCTCTCATCTCTAGTAGTCTCGCGTACATGGTATTTGACTGGAAATGTCTGCTGCACAATTTTTATCCAGTCACGAACATTAAATTTTTGCAGCTTTCAACACGTATATATAGGTAATAGAATTAAACAATTAATGACTGCGTGGATGATGGTAACAATTATTTAAATAATATTTACCAACACCCGCGCAATCAATAATTTTCAAATTTTATTACCTATATATATATATATATATATATATATATATATATATATATTGTTTTTGAATTTTGTTATTCTTGGCCAGTCGATTAGAATATCATGTTGAAGAAACTTTTGAATATTTAAGCCAGGTGCTTGTTGTTTTATATAAAGAGCTTCATAGATAAATAATAATTTTTCTGATTTTGCTTTATGTAGAATTGAGAAATTGGTCAAATTGACTGGGTGCTTCGCATTGAAACTGTGCATCAGATATTTCCAATCAAGTACAATGTAGGCGAGACTGCTAGAGGTGAGAGCCGCATATCTAATTTTGCTTTCCATATATATTCAATGCGGTTTGATCTTCGCCAGGCAGTTTGCCGTCCTATTCTGGTGATGATCATTGAAGGTCACAACACGTCAGTGCGTGCGACTGACGGTAGTTTTGTTATGTTGTTCGACGACTGGTTAAATACAATGGGGTTGGTGCTTACTTCAAGCTCGCAAACTTAATTTAAATAAGAGTTGACTATCTGTTTTGACTTTAAATTTGTGTATGTATCCGTTTGTTGCTACCCGTTCATTTAGTTGAGCCTAATTTATTTTATCTACTGGCTTGTCTAACACACTTTTGTTTCTGTAGCTGACTCATTCAGCTTACAATGCTGTATTATTCTGTTAGCTGTCTGATTTTGTCAACAAACACATCGATCATATAATTAAACGAACATTGGTTGCGTGGGTGGTGACAACAATCACTTAAATCAGGTTTACGATCTTGATTTAAACAACATTCCCATTATGGATATACATTTTCAGCATAAATTAAGTATTGTATAATGTAGAAAACGCAATTCATTCGGTAGGGCACCAGATTCCGAAGTAGACTTGCCCAGGTTTGAGCTCCGCCAATGGCAAATTCCGGATAGTACGTGATAAGTTCCCATTAAGGACGACATCGGCCTACTGGATGAATTGTCTTGTCTACATTATGCACTCCATACCGAAGAGTGCCGCAATGACCTCAGAAAAAACTGCAAAGACAATTTATTTAAGCAGAGTGGGAGGAAGAATGCCTTATAAAAATAACAGTTATTGTGGTTATTTGGTGTCTGTTAGCCTTCGTTGGTAGATAATTTAAGAGAAGGAATATCGGGAAGTTAAACCAATAGCCAGGTGATGCTTTACTGCCTTGCGTGGCAGGCTGTCTAACAGCAGAATTCTTCTGAATACAAAGCATTCATCCCCACTGTTAACGGTCGACCATATGTTCTTTTATAGCCCACATGCTACTATGGAAATTACTATTTACAATGACGCCATGCTGCATTGGCTGACGCGCAAGATAAAAATTGTTGCCGTATATGGTGAGACTTCATGTTGAATAGGTGAAAACTAGCTATTGCAAATTGGTTTTAAATTGGTACCCCCAGGTTTAACAGATTTGTATTCGAATCGTTCTCACTCGTCGGGGAGTAAATGAAGAGAATGCTAACCTAAGACCTTCAATCATAGGTCGATTAGTGCCGGATAGGCCTATCTGTTCCAAAGATATGAATCGTAACGGACCGTGCTCACAAGCTCGCGTTTCAGGAATTCGTGGGGAAAAATCTACCTGCTGGACTATCTCGTTTGTATCTGAACAGATAGCGCCAAATATGCACGGTGGACTTCCAGCGGCCTTTTCTGTCGGTCGTGTACTATTTAACCAAAAAGATATTTTACTCATTGTCTGTTGAAATGTGAGAACTCCTGCCTCATGTGAAGCATTATAAATGGAAAATTTGCATCAAGACTCGTCTTGTCGTTGTGAAACTTTAGAACTTGGTTACTATCCCTACTAGCGCTAAGGCTCTTCAAAACGCGGCATCTGTAACGAAACTAAGAAAAGATCGCATCCTGGTTCAGTAGGCTTTGCAAGGAGCTGGCTGCCAGCCACGCGACGGATAAAGCAGAACGTTGGCTAAACACTGCTGCTAATGAGATGGAAACAGCATCAGAGCCTAACAACTCATTTAGCAATTGTCTTTCTGGTAAAAAAGTACGAGCGGCATCATTTGCTGATGCGCAGTTTGTCAACCACCTATAAAAACTCATCAGTCCGCGACATACTGCACAGAGCATGGTAAGCGCTGAAGTGGTCTCTAGAAATTGTTACGAAATGGTCCTACTTTGTGTGAATTGGCCGAGAATTTTCTGTCTCATAAGGTACGCCAAACCCGCCGGAGATGACTTGCCACGTTCGGTGGAATACAAGTTCAGAATAATGTGAACAAATTCATTACCGAACTTTTGAGTGAGGCATCCGTCCTAAACGAGCGAAAGGCGGCTTCTGTGGTGTCCGCCTGCAAGAGACGAGGATCCTGAAACTTGTTAAATCGTGAATGTCGACACTATGGGGTTTGCCTCGTTTGACGTAAAGTTTTGAAGTTAACTTTTAAAATGGTGTCTGAAAAAAATTTAAAGTTTTAATCCACTTTAAACTGGTATTATCGTTTGCATAGACAAGGCGGAATAGAAATTTTCTTGCATAAAATACACACTTCATTCATTCTCATTTTCCTCGCAGGCATCAACCTTCCGTTTGTCTGTTAGTTTCCTTCAGTTTAGCGAGCCACTCTTTCTCTTCCCCAAGTTATGTGGGCTACAGTTGTAAATGGTATGTTGTTTTCTGTTTACAAATTTGTCGGTTTTGTGTCGATGGTGTCAAATTTGTCTTACACAGTGAAAACGAGGAGGCGACTATTCGTCGGGCCTACTATCAGATGTCGATTACCTACCATCCAGACAAGAACCCAGAAGGAAGGGTGAGTCCAGCAGTACTGTTAATACTTAACGTAATTATCATCATTTTTTACCTTTTTGGCAGTTAACCTGATAACTATCCGATCAGGCGACAGGTGATAACTTGACGGTCGTAGCGACAGCGGTATAATAATTTTGACAGCCTTAAAGAGATATAATTATCTCCATATTGAAGATTAATTATGCTTCTCGTGTTCATGCTGCTGATGACTGGCATCAGTTTCTGTGCCAACGTGGATGAGCTTCAGGAGAACTGAAACTGAAGGTGATTGGTGGCACGACCTTGTTAGTACCGGAGTAAATTACTCGACGTAATACGCAAATTGGACTCCCTGTTGCATTAGGTTGTTCTCGAGGTGTCCAGTGTAAGGATCGGCTTTTCAGTCATATGGCGCCTGGTGCTCCTAACCTCCACTGCGTCAGATTCGAAATTCGGCTGATGCATGTATGTATGTATGTATGTATGTATGTATGTATGTATGTATGTATGAATATATGTATGTATGTATGTATGTATGTATGTATGTGTGTATGTATGTATGTATGTATGTATGTATGTATGTATGTATGTATGTATGTATGTATGTATGTATGTATGTATGTATGTATGTATGTATGTATGTATGTATGTATGTATGTATGTATGTATGTATGTATGTATGTATGTATGTATGTATGTATGTACGTATGCATGTATGTATGTATGTATGTATGTATGTATGTATGTATGTATGTATGTATGTATGTATGTATGTATGTATGTATGTATGTATGTATGTATGTATGCACGTATGTATGTATGTATGTATGTATGTATGTATGTATGTATGTATGTATGTATGTATGTATGTATGTATGTATGTATATATGCATGTATGTATGTATGTATGTATGTATGTATGTATGTATGTATGTATGTATGTATTTATGTATGTATACATGCATGTATGTATGTATGTATGTATGTATGTATGTATGTATGTATGTATGTATGTCTGTATGTATGTCATGTATGTATGTATGTATGTATGTATGTATGTATGTATGTATGTATGTATGTATGTATGTATGTATGTATGTATGCATGCATGCATGTATGTATGTATGTATGTATGTATTCATGTATGTATGTATGTATGTATGCATGTATGTATACATGTATGTATTTATTTATGTATGTATGTATGTCTGTATGTATTTATATATGTTTGTATACATGTATTCATGTATTCATGTATGAATGCGTGTATGTATTCAGGTATGCATGCATGTAATTATATGTGCATTTGTGTATATTTATATGTATGCATGTGTGCAAGTGTGCATGCATGTATTCTTTTTTCTTCAGCAGGCAGGAGATGTTTAGATAGATAAGCTGATTTTTAAACGCGTAGGATAGTTGAGTATTTAATGAATGGCAGGATTGACGCTTTGCTTTGGCATACGTGTTCTGGTCTGTTAGACTCAAAGGCAGATAATTTGATTCTCCGAATTTTAGATATTAAGCTCAACAAAGTATGCAGATTGACATCAATATTTGCGATCTCAAAAAATATGTATCCATATTTTGCAAAAACAATTTGCTCATTTGCATAGAACTTCACGCTGAATTAGACTTATGCATAACTGTGTTGTTATATCGTGTAACGAAATGTTCCTTTCTTTTATGGATGCAGCCAATTTACTGTAGACTTTATTTATTTTAATTAATACTTTTTTTAACTTCGCTAGTTTTGCTGGTGCGTGGTCGGTAAATTCACCTTTTTATTCCTGTTAATAATTTTATTTCTCTTCTGACCAGGTGGGAATCGAAATCCCATTTTAACAAATAAGAATTGAACGATTGAAAGCGTTCACTAAATCAGATGTGTTTTCCCAAATGTGTCATATAAATTTCACATTATTGCCAGATAATCTTCCGCTTTTGTGGCTTTTATCGGTAACAACGCAGTGTCGCATTCAATATTTGATCCATTTTCATTTTGTCTAATACTGGTCATTTCTAGCTGCGCTTTAAGACAATGGGTCGTTTTCTTTTTTCCAACAATATACCATATGCAACAGTAAGGCATCCGTATTTTTTCCGGATGTCTGGATGTTTGATATTTTCTTCTTTTTGAAGCACTCGCGTAATCACGCACATCTACTTTACTACTTTACTGCGGCTGACTCCTTTTGGAGGATAAGCCGGCTCCATAGAAATACATTTCATGGAGTTTCTTGGGAATTTGGTACAAGTGGTGTCCCCTCACCACTCGGCTTTTTGATCGAGGACGCACCTCCAGCCTTTGCACATCCAAGCGCAGTCTGCAAGGCAGCAGTAAGTTACATGGTTGCCGGTGGCTGTTGAGAGCTCATTCGCCATTCGGAAGTACGGGGTACTGTCCAGGAGTTCATATAAGCCTGTGGCTGTTGAACCCTTTTGTGGCGGGGAACACACGCCGAGTCATGGTGCCGTCGTCGGGCTCATGTGGTATTTTATAGGTGATCCGATTCCCGGTCGGAAATCCACCACGCCCTGGTGACACCACCGCCATAGCCCCGTTCGCTCATGTACGATCGGCCATCGAGACATGGTTGACACCGTCGTACCACGTTGAGGATGGGATGGACTTTACGACATCATCTTGCAGTCAAGTTTAAGCACGAAAAGTAAAATACTTCCGTAGACGAGAAGTAATGGGATGAAATTCACCTAGAACACCTGATGTTGTCGAATAGCTGTTCTCGAGGAGTCATAAAATTTCACCCTATTCCGTTGACAGGTTTTGGTCTTTCTTTGGTGCTGCGCACCTAGTAAAGAATTTGTTCAGTTACGTCCACAAGGATAAACCAAAGTCGGCATTCACGAAAGGTACAATCTCGTGTACACACGCGTTTCGTGCTTACTTGTAACTAATCAGTCTGGGTCGGTACTACGCCCTATGCTCCGGTTTCTTGTCAATTGCGCAGGCTTTCACCACAGGGTTTATCATATCACTAGGCCTTTACTTGTCTCTACTATGTGCTGGGTAGTCGTTAATGATTGGAGTATTATGCACACTATCCAAATGAATCGGCAAACAGTCAGGCGAACACCTACGCCATATAGTGCCTGTTTTTTTGTGGAAGCCTGGTATGCACTACGTACTATCCACTCGAGGTTTGATGAGCGCGGAAAGAAAATCTTTGATATCATCCTCTTTCCAACTGTAGGTCGAGTGTTCTGGTAAACACGACTTGGACAAACCAAAATATATCAGGAACATTCTGGTGGCATAATTTCACTTCACTCAAATAATTTAAAGCCATTTCGTGCCGACATGTACACAAACATATCGGCCAGGATCGTAGCCAAAGCCGGACCCATCCTTAGACCAGCTTTTTGTCTGCACAATTTGCTAATGCCAATTAACTAAATGTGTGAAAAACAACTGAAGTAATCTTCCCAGTTGCGCTCAAATCAATTTGAGGTTTGGTAAATTCTCCCGGACATACTGACACACAAACTTAACAGTTTCTTTCAAAGAAGCATTAGTAAATACTAGCCTTACATCGAACGAGCGCATGCAGAGATTTTAACTTTCAATTTCTCTACCCTCTCACCAAACTGAAAGGAATTCTTCAAGCCGTGTTCTGCTAAGTGGCATTCTACCAGCTTCGACAGGTTAGCCAACCTTTCGGCCAATTCATGCGTTGGCGAACTTGATATTGAAACGATTTGTCCAAAATCAATACCGCATTTTTAAATTCTGTGAAGCATGCAATCTTAGTTTTTGTGCTCCATCTGGCCACAGTTGCTTGTATTCGGTGTATTCTCTTGTCTCAACCAGAGTGTCGATTCCCAATTGCAAACTAGAAATCGAGCCATTCGCCTTCAATGTGTATTCATCGCGAGTTATGCCTACGAAGAAAAATCCTCTGGCTGTGGAAAAAATAACACATTTACCGTCTTTGGCCAATTCGCGTAAAGCTGCCACGTTGGTTTTACACCAGTATTTCGTTAAATAACAAATGCCAACAATGAACTTTACCTTAAACCATCGTTGGCTGTCGGAATTATTGGTTTCTGAATCGGATGACTGATAGAAGAATGCTTCGTGGACTGGTTATGCGAACCGTTTCTCTATTTAAACCCGACTAATTCTTGTTCGCTATTTACCCAGTAAATCGTCTGGTGAGTTGCAGCGAAATCACTTCTGTAGATTCTATAATGTGTGATTTAAATTCATATCAGGGGAAATTTAAAATTTATTTTCTAAACTAAATATTCTACAATCATTGCTATTGTATGTGATAAAATATTTATGTTTGTTTATCTTTAGTATAAATGGTTTTCTATGTGCACTGATAGGATTCTTTCGTTCTCTTGTCTGATGTCACGATGGCACGTGGCTACCATCAAATACGAGCGATGTCTATGGAATTTGATTTAGTATGGTAAACTAATAAGATTGCGGATCACTGTGCACGCTAATCCCAAATTTGTATATTTTGTAACAAGTTTTCGCTAACTCTCGTCACAAAAATGGCGCCAATTTAGCAGACCAAAATCTTATTGCACAAACTGGTTTCTGTAGAGAAGGAAGATGACTTTTGTGAGCACGCTTGGTGTTCCTTAGTCGCTTTATGCTTTCGAAACATTAGGAATATTAATATTTACGTGCAAGAAGTTATCTGTTTCAGAATTCTCATCCTGCACTGTTGTGTGTGTGCTTGTGTGTTTGTGCTTGTTCACAGGAGAAGTTTTTGGCCGTCAATCAGGCATACCAATTTCTTTGCCATCGTGACAAACTGGCCAATGGACCGAATCGGCTGCACATCCAATTGATTCTCCAGGCGCAGTGCATCCTTTACAGCCGTTATCGACAAAGTAAGCGGGTGTTTTTCTCGATAATTCAATGCTCTGGTCAACTCCTCATTAATCTCTATCAACAGAATTCAAATAGCAGTGCATGCTAGTTGTAATTTTACCTGTGGAAAATATTATTTTGGCCGATGCTGTAGAAGGTTGAATTAACGCTTGTCGGAGCACATATCTTGTCGTGTGACAAATGCGACACACAAACCAGACGTTTTTCGATATAAAGTCAGGCCAGGCGTGTGGGCATGCCTCCCAATTCAGGAGTTATTGGAATAAATAGCTGTTGCCACGAGGTTTTCAAAAAATCATCTTTTCGTGCACTAGTGTTACCACGGAGCTGTTCAAGCCCTATACAAAACGGTGTTTAATTGTTGTTCGTTTCCGGTTTTAACTTTATCGACTGATATATTTTGTGCACTATTGAGGCAACCGTTTTACCTGTGTAAACCAAATGAATTCCTGTGTTGCATTTCTCCAGCAGACTAGTTTGTACGATGGAGCAAAAGCGCTGCAGCACAATATGTAATGTTTTTTTTTAAAAAATCATACCTGCGAATCGATATTTTGCCTAAGCAATGAATCATCACAAGCAGAATTACATCAGTAAGACATGGTAATCCTTTACTACTGCATAGCCATGAAAACACCTATTAACATGAAAAGGTTAATTAGCAGAGAAAACGTGGATTTAGCATTAACAGGAACAACCAGTCGAAATGATTCAGAGCAACGCGGCCAGCTAGCCCAACATAGAACAAACACACACGGCCAAGTTTACTGCACGGCAAGGTGACTTCGATAGTGCAGCTTCCTTTTTTGTTTTCGCTGCTGCCTTCTTGCGCACGACGCCGTCGTAGAGAAGAAGGCAACAAAAATTCAGTTGACTGATTTAAATTTGCAAGACCGCCACGAAGTCTGCCTTGGCAGACGAAGCAGTGCCATTCGAATCAACTTGATTTGCAATGTGCACTCTTTGCGTGTAACGCTGATCTGGCGTTGGTTGAGGAAATAGCGCATAACTACTCACCCAGCGTATATGCTTTCGTTAGGCGAGACCGTCGTTGCAACCCGTTCGCGTTTCTTACGAGAACTGCTTCGCCAGTCTTGTCGGCAGCTATAACATGAGCCTCGCCGGTGCCATCGGGATTAATCGATTCAATATTATTTGTCATCTCGTGTTCGGTTAACTGTGCACTTTAGCATTGCTATTAAATTGGTCGTGATTTGAAGACCTGGCCTACCCAGCCTTCTGAACTTCCTGGAGACCTTTGTTGAAGATAAATTTACAAATCAGTGTGCAAAGATAACAAGAAACTTTGTCAGACATAAGATACAATTTTTCTCATTTTACCTTCAACCATCTACTAGTGGGCGTACGTATACATATTCGAAAAATCAAACTTAACATGAATTTCAAACAATAGAGGAGTGTAAAATAGGAGAAGGTGTGGTTGGAAACATGAATATGTGCCATTTGCAAACCTGGGTCTGCCGGGGAGCATGTTAAACAACTTTGCGGATGAAAGCGTTTTCTCCAGGCTATCATCCCTCCACGTACTATGATAAAAATCAACATTATTTTAACTTGTAAATACCAAATTCCAATTAATTAGCCAGTAGCATATCAAGACAGCCGCTGATTAACTACTCATTAGTTAACTTTCAAAATTAATTCCTTTTGTGTCGCCATAAGCCGGGCCATCCATCTTCACAAACTTCTCGAATATCTCAAAGTTGACAAACCGCGCTCTCTTACTTCTACCTGTGTAAATCGTTCTCCACTACGTGCACGGCTAACTCTCTGCTGTCTGTTGCAATCATTCGATGACTAAGTGAAGAGATTTGGGACACCTAGCCTCATACACTAGCTGGAGCCCTGGCGTTCTTCTCCTACCGGCATTCAATTATGAATATTTTTCTTTGCTTTGCGATACTGAAGCATCAGCTCGTGAGTGTTTCTGCATTTGTGTAGTCTGCCGTCTGTTTATACAAAAAATAAAAATTATTTTAAAAACAGGGCAAAATAGGATTCACGTTATTAGAAATTCAAATCAACAGGATAATAGAAAATGGACTGAATAGATAAAAAGCTGTGCACAATTCACTCGAATTTTACTATTTCTGCCTGGTCTAGATGTAAAATAAGTGCACATATATATGTGAACTACAAATTTAAGTTACAATGTTGATGTGATCTTTTTTTATGGACTCATTGACGCGGGCTACAATGCAATTCTGTGTCTCTGGCTAGCTTGCTCATCGCAACGACCTGATTATTCCGAGATGTTGGCACAAATGGCAGTGGAGGGCTAGATAATAGCTCGCTCTAATTTTATCAGTTTTGCGTGTTCTAAATGTAAAATAAGTGCAGACATACAGGTGAACTAAACGTTCACGACGCGATGTTGATGCGATCCTTTTTGTGGACTTAGTGTCGCTGTCTAGAATGCAGATCGATGACACTGGCCTGCTTGCTCATCGCGAACGACCTAATTATTCCGAGCTTTTGGTGCAAATGGCAGTGGAGCCCTAGATAAAAGCTCACTCTAATTGTATTACTCTTGCGTAGCGTAGGTGTAATACAGGTGCAGACATACAGGTGAGCTAAACACTCAAGACACGATTTTGATTCAGTCTTTTTTTATGTACTCAATGACGCTGTCCAGAGTGCAGATCGGTTTCGCTGTTCGGCTTGCTCATCGCTAACATCCTGATTGTTCTGTGATTTTTGCGCAATTAGCAGTGGAGCCCAATATAATTGTTCACTGTACGCAAATAGAATCAATCTGTTATGGCTTCAAGGCAAACACACCGAGCACGGCCTTCATAACTAATTTTTCCCTAATATTGTGCCAAAAGTCGTTATATTGCCTATCGCCAAAGTGTTTGTCTTCTTGGGCCTTCTAGTGACACCGAACTGATTTGCATCTGCTGATAATTATATAATTACTGGTCTGGCTATGTGTACTTGTGGCAATGTAGGAAAAACACTGGCATTTCCGCTTTATGTGCTTCGAGTAAAGCATGCTTGCATGCTCCTGTGTGTTTCAAAGACGTAATATATATATATATGCAAAAATATTGTGGGCTTTGACTTATTTATTTACTAGTATTTTCTCTGTAACTTTGAATAAAATTCTTTAAGTCTTAGCCCCGCACAAATACGCTGGCTATCCGATGTTGATAGCAACGATCAACACGGAGACAGATGACGATCAACTGTTTACAGAGGACTCTAAATCCGACTCGACGGACGCGAATGGTGCTACAACGAAAACCTACAGTAAGTGTGGAGTGCGTGTCTCAGAATCCAATTATTTCTTCGTATTAAATTCACTTTCTACATTGCAACATAGCAATCATTTGATTTTCTCCTCTTATCGGATGTTTTGGCTTGGTTTTAGCGTAAGGATCACGTTCATGTGATAATATCATATACACATTTAAGTCAATCTCGCGAGATTGAGATAAACACCAAACCCATTTTTTACATGCAGTGACATAACCCATCAAAACTGCCGTCAGTGACACGTACTGACACGTCTCGACCTTACTTGGTCATCAACAAATCACACAGGCCAACTGGCTTGCGTAGATTAAATATCAATTCGCATGAGGTATGAAAAACCAGGTATGCAGCAATCTCATCTAGTAGTCTCGCGTATAATATTTGACGGGAAATGTCAGCTGTAAAATGTATGTGTAGTGTGTTAGCTAGTGCAACTGGCGACAGCTTTGTTGTTTTATACGTTGGGTGTAATGCAATAGGGTTGGAGTGTAAATAAATACAGTGTGATTTGTGTTTACTTCAAGCTCACAAACGTGATTTAAATACTGGCCTTGTGGGCTTACCTGGATGGTAGTAATTTGTATTTAGGTTTTGTGATTATTGACCAGTTGATAAAAATTTTGATTTTTTAGAACTGGCGCTTTATTGTGCAACTTATATAAAGTTAGTTCAAATGCGACCACATAATTATATGCCATTTCAGCATGAATAGCAGGTGAAATTCGTGTAAAGAGTAGTTTTGTGCCTATAAAAGCTGGAATTACGCCATAAATCCACAGGAAGCTTGATCGGCCGATACAACCAACTGAACGTATGTGCAGTGATGCCGAAGTGGAAGCAATAGTATTCGTAGTATTAGTGGTAGATTTAGTAGCGGTTGTAGTAGGATTGCTAGTAATAATTTTATTTGTAATAGTAATAGTAGTGGTATTGGGGGTAGTGGTAGTGGTAGTAGTAGTATTAGTAGTAAGTGTGATAGTAGTATTAGTAGAAGTTGGAATGACAGTAGTAGTTGGAGTTGTCGTAGCGGTAGTGGTAGTCAAAGTAGTAGTAGTATTATTAATATTAGGTGTGGTGGTAGTAGTATTAGCCGTTGTAGTAGTAGTGGTAGTCATAGTAGCATTTGTAGTGGTCGTAGTAGTAGCGGTAGTCATAGTAGTACTAGAAGTAGTTGTATTATCAGTATTAGAAGTAACAGTAACAGTAGTTGTGTTATATGTAATATTTTTTATTAATATTACTCTTGTTAGTGCCTTTTTATTGTTTTTTTAAAATTTTCTAGCTGGTACTAACAATACACAAACGAAGGCATTTTTATTGGCTGCGGCATGTGAATTAGCATATGAGACGGTGGCCACCAGCTCGTTGAATGCTGAAGAACTACGTCGCGAAGGTGGCATCCAAGCGCTTCAGGTGAGTTTTTAAATTGCATTTTATGCATGAATCGTTGAAAACTACATTCTCTTTATGAGCAATTTTAAAATCGAATGGTATATATATATATATATTGTTCTGTTATCTTTACGATTGTTTGTATAAATTGCTGTCTCCCTATCTCTCTTTCTCGTCGTCTTTACGTATGTTCGCATTATAACTTGTTTTCGCGCGCAAAAAGGCTGCTCTATCGCGCTGTGCTGCACTGTTATCCAGGCAGACCAGCGAGTCTGGTGATCTGACAGTGCGAGTCTCGTCTCATTTGACTGCATTCTTCTGTGTGGCAACACGTTTTCCGTTCTGTCGAGAACGTATCCACGAATTTCCACAGATAACCAAGGATGTTCTCCGACTCCTGCATTTTACAGTGAGTGTCTGATTTTTGTCTCATGTTTATTTCTTTTGTAATACATTGTCCCTTTCTCAATTGCAAAGTATCGGTCCAATGTTTGCTAACAATTGAATATCATTTGAATACCCTAACAATTACAAAAATCGATAAAAGTTATTCCTGCCTTTAAAGATGTGGACCATTTTGGGCTGTTGACGAAGGCTCGCATGCCTGTTCTTAGTGCAGAGCTGCGTCTGTATTGTTCTGACCTCTCGTCGTTAGTCTGCCTAGCGTGAGTTAGTTTATCAGCGCTTTATCGCGACCAGCACAACCAAACTGACCTTAAGGCGCAGTCTCCAGTCATGGGACTGTGACACAATATCGTAGCAGTACCTATCAACTGCACTAATTTCCCGCTAAATACGTGGCAAGTTTAAGACGACCAAGTTTTGCGTCTTCGTACATTCGATTGTAATCTAGGCGCGAATACTGGGACCTCTGAGCAGATATTTTCTAGTTTGAGTCCGCTAGAAATAGGCAGGTATGCAAGCCATGGAACAGTATACTTCGTGTACTATTAAGGAGATCATTGATCGGTTCCAGGGATTCTCTCTTACTTTATTGGTACTTCTAATGGATGGCATTGAGGCTACTCTGGAACCGTTTTGTTTGGTTCTTTACAATCAATGATTGCTTTATTGTATAACTAAAATACGTTTCGCGAAGATTGAAATATTATTATCCTCATGACCGTTTTGAAATTCCGCAACAGACACTTCCAGTCAAGTACAACTTATACTAGATATTTCGGGATGAGAACCGCATATATGATTTTCCATAACTTGTATATGCATTGCAGTTTGATCCCCGATAGTTAGTTTACCGTCCAGCTCTGATTTGGATCATGAAAGGTCGAGTCACTACGCGTGACCGATTGTAGTTTTGCCATCTTGTTCGACTGGTCAGATATACTGGGATTGGTGTTTATCTCAAGTTCACAGACATAGTTTTTCGACTTCTTATTACCCCTTCCACAGTTAATAATTGCTTAAATGTATAACTTGTATACGTTTGACGAAAACTGCAAAGAAATTAATGTTCATAACTGCATTGAAACCTCTGCAGCCGACATTTTCGATCAAGCACAATGTGCGCGCGACTTCTAGAAATGAGAGCCACATATCCAATTTTGCTTGCCTCATATATGTTTTGCGATTTGATCATCGCTAGTCAGTTTGCCGTCGTGTTCTGATTAAGAACGCGTCATTAAGTGTTGCTCACCGTAGTTTTGCTATGTTCTGCGTCGTGTTAGATACAATTGGATTGATGTTTATCTCTTGCTCGCCAACTTGGCTTCAAAAATGTTTTTAACCAAGTAGGAGGTTGTACCGTCCTATTATTCCACATTGTTCTACCAAATATATAGTGGTTAAAGGGCGTAATACCGGCTCCTACTGATGAGTCGCCAGTAAGCACGAAACGAATGTGCATGAGATTATACTTTCCGTTCATGCTGCCTCTGTTTTATCCTTCTGGTCACAACTGAACTAATTTGTTACTAGGCTCGCAACACCTAATACATACTTGCATATATATTAGCTCTTCGCAACAAACTGTATTTAAATCTTTTTAACCACTCGCAAAAAAAGTGATTTCTTACAAAATTAATTGTTAGCTGGTTAGTCAAGGTCATTTTCTTTCATTCAGTAACATTTGTTACACAGTCATTTTTAAATTGTCAATTTCAATTTTTGATAATAATAATAATGCAGTTAACACCAGGCGTAATATTAATTGGATTAATGTGCACTCATTTCTGATTCATGCTTACATAAAATAGCAAAATCCCTTTAAATCACTATTGGACTTCTGCAGACGATACCTTTTTCGAAGACTGCAACTGGCGTCTGCTTTAGTTAAAGTTTTTCTGGTCTTAGCGCGTGTAGATCGTTGAACGGGTTCTATACCGCCCAATTTGATTGGAGTTGACTTGAGCTGTTTCTGTCATTTCGAAGTCTGTCTATCGTATTTCTTACGTAAATCTGGCGCTGACAGATAATAATCTTGTAATAGACAATCGATTTGAAAGAATACACAAAATGTGACCGAGCCAATGAAATTGATTGCGCCTTATTATTTTGTCTAACGAAGGGCATTCATTGTCTATAACAATGCTTTAATACACATATGTCTAGAAGATTGCATCGTTCACTTGTCCCCTGTTACCATTAAAAGAATTTCGAACCGGGCTTTTTCAAATTAAAAGCAGTTTTCCAACTTTAAATACAGCTTTTGCTTTTAGGTGGTTCTCATTTGCAAACGTCAATCAACTTGATTTTTGGGCATGATTTCAATTCTTGTTTTCTTTCTGTTTTTTTCTCTTCTCCGGCATGTCTTCGCATTCTTGTCACGCGGCTCCAACCAGCGTCTGCCACAGATGTGCTGTTTAGCTGTGGCCTGCGTGGGAGCTTTCTGCTCTGATTACTGGCTGCGTGAGGCGGTCTATACCAACGGTGGCATGTACCTATTGTTGTCGCATATTTTGGCCTATGATCACACACTCGAGGACGCCAACATCAACATATCGGAAGCAACAAACAGTCAGGTGTGTGACAATTGCACAGATACCCATCGAGTCTTCTGCTTTCTTTTTGTCCAGTTTCGCCTTTCGTGTTCTCGCCAGTTGAGCTTGAGTTAGCCGAGCAACAGATTTAATTCTTTAAATCAAGTTTACATGCTTAATATAAAACCAATGCCGAACTTGATTTATTTTTAAATACCATCACCACCCGCACAATCGATGATTGTTCGACGTATTTCGTGCTTAGCAGCAAAAATTCGTTTGTTGTTTAATGCGATCTGTGATTTTTTGTTTATTTCGAAATAAAATTCGCAATTTGATTAATGTTCGATGCCCATGTTTGTGAGGACCGCTTATGTTGAGGGACGATGTTTCCTGACAGCTGTCTGTAGCAATAGCTGCATTTGGGGCCGAAAACGCTCCAATTGTCCTATCTAGGGCTGAACTGAATACAATAGAAAGTCCTCGCAGAAGTGCACGAATTAAGATGAAGCAGTCAGCACAATTGTGCAAGCAGCCTTTGAACCGTCGGAGTGAATATAAAATAATAAATATTTTTATTTTGATTTACTAAATGGACGCACTTTATACGAGCAAACACCTATAAATTATTGATTAAAATTAAAGCATTTGTGTCGATTTGAATAAAATAGCTTCGACGGATTTTCTAGCAGATCCCGCAGTGCTCAAAATCGTTGTTGCTAGCAGAGATATTAAATACGTTGTCAGATTTTAGCGTCGAAGGTGAAGCGAAAACATGTTCCTGTTTTTTTTATAACATTAAAGATGCTATTTATTTTGCTACCGGTTGAACCCGAAACCCTTTGGCTTAATATTGCAACTCGTCTCCTGCACTACAGAGGGCATTGCATGCATTTTTAGAGTTTATACTAACTTGTATTTTTGGAAGTCTTTTTTTCAGGTGGATTCTCGTGGCTAACGCTTTCCAACTAACGTTCCAAATAAATATCCTCCATCTACTATAATAAAGCCACAATGCTGTCTGGGGAAGTACTAGTGATACCAGTTATAATGCAAAGTTTTTTATTATTCATATATAAGTTGTCAATATGAACTAAACATTACATAAGATATCAATTGCAATCAGTCTACTATACCGGTTTTGTTCTTGTCAATTATATATATATATATATATATATATATGTGTGTGTGTGTGTGTGTGTGTGTGTGTGTAAAATTGATAATTTTTTGAAGTTGGTTATCGTGAGTATTGAATTTCTCCGCTTGACCAGTAGCCAATGAACATTTCAGCTTAACGCTAGGCAGACTCCTGCCAGTTTCGTCGGCTATTGTAGCATGCATCCTGTCGGGGCTATTGAGGTACAGACATTCAACCTTATGTGATGTCGTGAGTTTGTTTTTCTTGTGTAGTACACATTTAATGATCATTGGATAGTGATGGAATTGGAAAAGCATTCCAGTGGTAGAGAGCCAGTTTTGCTCGCGATGGGAAGCTTGCTCACGTGTGTCTCGAAACCCCATGCTCTACGCAAATTATGCTTGTCAGTCTTGAGCAGAAGATCATCTATGGAATGCAAATAAGCTTTCTCCACTAGGAATGAATGACCGAGTGGTGTTTTTCAGTTTTGACATAGGTATGTGCAGTTTTCTTTGTCATGCAGCACTGTAACGGCAGTTTTTAAAGGCCGAATTATTTCTATCTATGATGATGAATTTTTTAATGTATATGGCACCGAACCTCTATAGCTGTCGCTTTTGCTGTACCGTTAGGGATAACTCTTCGTGAACGCAGCAGAACAATTATTTGAGATTCCCACGCAGCAAATAATGTTTAAATTGGTCATAAAACAAGTTCTGTTTGAAGTGGAAATCTTGTGAATGGTGATTATATTCAGTCAGTTTGATTAAAGAGCCTTGTACTTGGTTGTGCCTGTCCAAGGACTATCTTTGGTAGGCCATCCTGCATTAGCTCTCGTGTGTGACCTGTTCATGGTGATATTTTCAAATTTATTTGAATGAATATTCTGGTAGACTTGTATGGCATGTTACGTAAATGGAGTTATATCGATAGTTTTCCCATAAGCAATTTATTGGCTCTCACATTTATACTTTTGATCCATCTAGTCGATTTTTTAAATTAAATTTTAATAGGCTGCATCTAATCGCTTAGCTTTGCTGTGTTTATGGGCAATTGGTCGGCTGTTGGGTGAGGTGAACATTCCCTACCAAGGTGGCAGTATCGAATCGGTCCCCAGTGTCGTTGGGCAACGTGGCCATCAGAGACCGACGGGTCTTCCAGTTGGCGGTACGCCCTCGAAATTAGGTAAGTGTATCATTGTGATGCCAAAGTTCTTTCAGATTTCCTATAGTCAGTGTCCACTATATGCCATGACTTGATTCCCTGGGCCACCATTTCTATCAGTGTCGCCATTATCATTATAAGCAACAATAAGTTGGTCCAAAATTTTCTTGCTTCACAGCTCCCAAACCATTGCCATGCCAATGGAATTGATGTTTACTGTAATTTCGCAAACTCTATATAAAGTACTGTTATTTCCACACACGTAATCATCGTTTTTGAATTTTATAACTTACGTACATTTGGCGATTGCCGCTAGCATGTTATGCTTGTAAATTGTGTAGCCCACATTTAAAGTCAGGTACTATCTTTGGGAGATTACCCGAGGGTGAGAGCCGTGGACCTGCTCTTTCTTTCCTAACATATTCATAGTCATTTGATCCTCGTTAGTCAGTTTTACGTCGTGCTTTGATGGTAATGTTGGAAAGTAGACATTTTTTTAGTTTACGCGAGTGACGGTGGATTTGCTACAGTGTGCGACTGTTTAAATACAACCGTATTAGTGTTTTTCACAATCTCGTGTTTTAGTCAAACCTGTGAAATCCTGTAGCGTGTACCGTCGCAATGGTTTGCAAAGTGTCCATCCTGTACGTAGTACCAACACTGGCTTCAATATACTGGGCCTGCATCGAGTACCAGCGCAAAGGATTCCGAGATAGACCAAACTGAATCAAAATTGATAATTAAGTCGACTAACAACCACGCGGTACTCTAACAAATCCATTCACTCTGGCCTGGATCGGTATCATTTATCGCATTTAGCGCTAATCATGACATCACTCAATTAAATATGTTAATAGTTATTGATTGTTTTCTACGAAGACCTAATATATATGCAATTGTGCATAAGGTCTTGCGTACCCAGTAACAAAATAGTTCCAATAGGGTCAGATGGATAAACCAAATTCAGCATGAACGAAAAGGATAATCTCAAGTACATACTCGTTTCGTGCTTGTTAGCGATTCATCAGTAGAAGCGGATACTACTACGCCATATATCAAATAAGTATTTTGTAAAATTAAACGAACATTTGATTGTGCGGGCGGTGGTAACGGTTACCATAATCAAGGTTGCGAACTTGATATAAACACCTTACCCATTAAGTACTTACATTTTGTCAGTATAAACTAAGAATTGTATATTGAAGGAAAGGCAATTCATCCGGCAGACCGGTTTCGTCCTTATTGGAAACTCATCATGTACTGGCCAGAATTAGCCGCGAACAGGGCTCGAACCTTGGCACATTTGCTTCAGAAACTGGTGCTCTAACCACTGAGCCACCCTGCCGCACACTACACAAAATTTTCAATCGTATACTAACATGTGCAACTCGGGTAGTTTTTCCGTTTTTTGCGATCAATGTTAGTTGAATTATATAAATGTTCATTTCAATACCACGTCCCCATCTAGTGTGGTGTCTGTTCAGTAATGACAGATTGGGGATGGTTAGTTGGAACTTTGGGTCTAAGTGGATGCCATATGAGCTCCACCTAAAAGAGGAAAAAACTAACCGAGTTTCATATGTTAGTACACGACTGAAATTTTTTTGTAGTGTGCAACAGGGTGGCTCAGTAGTTAGAGCACCAGAGTCCGAAGCAGACGTGCCCTCGTTCGTGCCCTGTCTGCGGCAAATTCTGGCCAGTACATGATGAGTTCCAAATAAGGACTAAACCGGTCTACTAGATGAATTACCTTTTCTACGCTATACAATTCTTAGTTTATACTGACAAAATGTAAATACTTAATGGGTCAGGTGTTCATCTCAAGTTCGCAACCTTGATTATTATAGGTATTTTGTAGTAAATGTTCATTAATTGCTAGATACAATGAATGAAATTCTGTTAAGATTGTATTATATATGTCACATGTCTGGATGATTTGGTTTTTTTTATTTATTAAATATATGTTTATGTTTCTTACTTTCTAATAGTCTGACATTACGTCATTCGGTTATGGTCAGGTAGTTGCCTATCTAGCCTCAGCATGCCGCATTGTTAACGAAACTGGTAAAATTTATTTCTCGTACAGATGCTGTCATTTGTTAGTTTATTTTGGTTTATTTATGGATAATTGTATAGCTTCTGGTTCTTGGAAAATCTGTAGTCTTCCCTTGCTTCGTAGAAAATTTATTCGTCGTCTGTTCCTTCACCTGTATTAATTTGTTTTAGCCACTGTTGTTATATATATATATATATATATATATATATATATATATATATATATATATATATATATATATATATATATATATATATGCCATTAAATATGAATTAACCTTGGATCTTAGCTTGTCGCATCGGAAACATTGTCCTCAAGGTTATTGACAGTAAAGGGACTATTTGCGACCTATCATCGGAAAACATGTGGAGCGACAATCTAGCCAAGTCAGGAGTTAGATTTCACCATTGTCATTGCTTTTATCCATAAATCCCTTCATTCTATCACTTTTTCAAATTGTTCTCGTCAAAATGCATTCGCCCCAGACTACCAGCCTGTGAACAATTTGACCTCGGCATCGATACAACAACAACAAAATGTAAATAACTCTGACAGTCTGTTGTATTTCGGCACTGATGCACTGACCACACAATCATCGTTATCCATGGACTGTGCAAATGGAGGTGACGATTTAGTGGCCGACGAGTGTCGACCAAGTCCTTCGGAAATGTTGTCTCGTCTATTGTCACCACATTTGGCTAGACGATTTGCAGAATTGGCGCGATATGAGGCTTTTCCGCCACCTTCGGTAAGTCCAGGTACCACCATGCCTCGGGTATGCGTAAAAAATTATCAAGGTGTGCTTTTTCATAAATCCGTGATATAATTCATTACATTTTAATAATTCTGATAAATTAGTCAATTAACAAAAATTCATTTTTTAGCTTGACTTGTATCATCTGTCTTCCTTAAATGTTATTTATACCAAGGGAATAACCAAGTTTTATTATCCTTATTATGGGCACGAGTTCAAATGGCTGCTCCTGATTGGTGGGATTCAAGTTTTCTTCTTTTGCGAAAAGGTTTAGCAACAACCATCGAATAATCCGCTTACTGAAGTCTACTAAAATGCCTTAATGCAAATGCTCACACTTCATAGGGATTTTTTTCTGTGCACTTTGTTTACAACTAGCCGGTTGGCGGTCTTAACTCGGAGTCACCATTCGCAGGCCAACCCATGGAGGCGTCAGTGTCAGGCGTAGGAACGGGTCGTGTTGATCCAGTGCCACCACAAAATTTCCCTATTGACACACCACGAGGTCGGGCACTGCGGACTCTCGCAAAACTGCTGACTACTAATTCAGCGACGCCTTGCCTCATTTGGGACAACCAGTCGCGTGCTGAGCTGTCCGCTCTACTGGAGCAACAACTGGACAGACTGTATCGCACTGTGAGTTTGACTATTTTCTTTTTCTCTTCTAGATATATTTTTTGTACAAAACAGCCGAATGACAGGGGAATTAACGTGTTTGGCTTGGCCTAGTCATTTTCAGACCACCGGGCCAGATTGGCAGGCGAAGATCAGAGAAAATGCCGCGTTACAAATAGAAGTGCTGCTCTTGTCTTCCTCTCGCCCCGCCCCGCTCCGCCCCTTCTAGTGAACTAGCAGACATTGCACTTAAACTAAATGTCGACGGTTCTATTTATGTATACAGTGAGGAATATGACTTGTATGCAGCTTGCTTCAAAAGATGTTCCAATTAGGCAATTGATCAGTCATTGTGCGCATGATAGGTTGAAATAGTTATTTATGTAAATAAATGGTTGTTCGATTTGATCTATTTCTTTCAAAATGTTTGCATTTCTTCTGATTTATCATTGCCTATGCTAGGGCCAGTGCGAGTTGGAGGCGATTTATTCATTCACGCACGAATCGGTACGCAACGAGCTGATCATTGGTGAAATATTTGTCCGATTATACAACAAACAACCGACATTTGTATTGGAGGTAAGTCAGTCTTAATCAAACTATTTGCTATGATAGCAATGTTCATAATTGGTTGGTGTTCTCAGTTTTGGTAAAATTTAGCTTATGTAAAAAACCATACTGTTGGTAGTCTCTACAGGTACTGTACATATTATAAATTGTAAGTTGGCTTTGAAGTCGCATTGTCGTAGACCCTACACGAAGCTGCCTCCATCACTGTTTGAGCACACATTTGCGTTGAAGGTTGGTCCGTCAAACGAGCTCACGTCTCTTTACTCAATATGCGGTTGATATGGAGCGTAGTGCCAGCTTCTACTGATGGGTCACCAGTAAATATGAAACACAAGTGCACATTAGATTGTTCCTTTCGTTCGTGCTAGCTTTTTTATATATCCTTTTGGTGCACACGAACTAATTCACAACTGTATATATATATATATATATATATATATATATATATATGTGTGTGTGTGTGTGTGTGTGTGCGACAAAATGTTATGGTTAACTGCTTGATTGTCATTTTTTATCCGTTCATCATTGTTCTTTATGTATTGAATAATGTGTTAGCCCCCCCCACCCACCTCCGTGTTTTTTCCGTGTCAGATTGCATATTCTCTTTTTTATGTTACATTACGGTTTCTCGAGCCATCTTGATAATGTTAACGTTATTTCTTCTTTAGTTTGTTAAACTTAACTGTCAACTGGTTACGGCTCGCTGGATAAGCGGGCTGCCTTAGTCGTTCTGGTTTAGTAGTCATAATTTTACCACATCAATAGCAATCACTCTTTTCAGCATCTCCACACCATGCCCTAGGTGTGGTATACGCTTTCTGGCATGTCGCCACTACCCGTTAACGATTGTCTATTTATGTGAGTTTGCGCGCCTGAGGTAAGCATCAATCTCATGATCCATTTAATTACGATAGGAATGAACTTCATGTATCAACATTGTTTTTAGAAAACCTTTATAATTTAAAATCTGTCCGGCTAGCCACTTTTCAAAATTTCACTTCAATAGCCCCGATTTATCATTTTCATTAGGAGCAGAGTTGCGCATTAGCCTGTGGTCTTACAATTTCTGCGCGTAACACCCGGCGGTCTATAGCCATTCGTGCCGGTCCAATTTGCTGGTGGCTGTTATCAATTTGGAGCACAGCTCTCGCCATTAGCCGCATATTGGACCTAAAATTGTCTCCGTTGTTCCTCGCGTTGTCCAATGCAGTTACAGTCCCTAATTGAGGTCACTGTACGGAAGTCTTGTCTTCGGTAATGTAATTCTTACCCGCATTGTTGCCATCTTTACAGCAAATTGACTTTGTGCCGAATAGAGCAGGGATGCCAAAGGCGTCTATTAGTTTAAACATCTGAAACCATGAATACACTGTGTATTGGAACCGTTGACTAAACGCTCAACTACTTATTTTGTGCATTTTAAACAAATATTTACACCTATAAACACCAATTAGAATCCAAAAGGGTTCACCATAGATCTGCTGCACTTCCTGTCTAGTATGACCACCAAACTTTTGCAGACATTACCTTTGGATCAAACTACGGTTCATCAGATTTCAGCCAGAGCTGCAACATTCGCATCTGGCAGAATGTCAGGAAATCAGACACAGATACCGGGAGATGATGGTTCGCGATCTGGTCACCATCAGCAGATGAATGACACATCCGTGGCTTCGCTTGCGAGTCTAGCAGGTGACGTCTCCGCTGCACTTGAAGCCTTAAGAAACGTGGTACGCAGTAGTCCAAGTAAGCTTTTTCAATTGTCATGCTTTTGATGGAATTGTGACAGTTGTACTCAATTTAAATATTTATTCTGCTTTCTATGAGATTTAGGTGCAACAGTCAGGTGAATGTATTGTAATACACTTTCGCTTCGTTTGTTTTTGAATCAATATTATAAACTATTGGTTACATAATGCGCCCATGTTTACTTTTAGACAATAAGCCACTGAGATGGTCGACGCGTCCGCCTATTTACTGCGGGCATGCGTGCTCTGAGCAGATAAGTTGCAGTATTGTGACTGTCGGAGGCTGTTGTCGTCACACGCTCTAGATGTTTTAACTGCATCTGTAGTTCGATTGTAATACCACTCCAAGGCTATATCAACTTGTGGAACCCTAATACAACAGATTCATTCTTTGTTGTGTTTAACTTAATCATTCGTCTCAGAATTGGACACCTAACTATTTACTACGCCAAAAATCAGTTGAACGACTGGTAAACACGTGTGCGAGCGCGTGTTGTTTAGGAAACCTTTGACCGATTAGGCTATGTATTAGGTATTAGCTATTAGCTATCTATTCTACTTAATTTTTTTACAGATTGATATGTCTTATTTAAATCAACCCTACGAGTTTGGAGTGAAAACCAATCCCGTTGTATTTAACCAGTTGTTGAACAATATTTCTAAACTACCATCAGTCACACGCACTGACGCGTTTTGACCTTCCATGATCATCATCAAAGTACGACGGTAAACTGACTAGCGAGGATCAAGCCGCATTGAATAGATATGGAAAACAAAATTAGATATGCGGCTCTCACCTCTAGCAGTCTTACGTGCATTGAATCTGACCGGAAATGACGGCTGCTTGCTTTCCATATGTATATGCATTGCGGTTTGATCCTCGCTAGTCAGTTTGCCGTCATACTCTTATGATGGAAGGTCGAAATGCGTCAGTACGTTTGACTAACGGTGGTTGTGCTAATTTGTTTGACGACTGGTTAAAACCCATAGGATTGGTGTTTGCTTCAAGCTCGCAATCACCCGCGCAATCATTGATTTTTAAAATTGAAATGTTTTACAGCAAAAATAGCAAGTATCTAGAAGAGGAAATTTATAAAAATCTCGTGTATGCTACTGATAGAAATTACTTGTTAACCTCTAGACTTCCTTTTTATTTTAGTTCTAGAATTGAAATTTCGTGTAATTTTTTTGCTTTTGTTTAAATGCTTTTACTTATGAGAGCATTTTTTTTCTTAATTTGTGTTTGTACTTTATTTTTACTCGTCATCACTTGACATTTGATGGATCCTTTGGTAGACATCGCTCTTCAGTTTATTGGTCATTTCCCGATGATCTTCTCCCTTTTAGAGCTGAATGGTTACGACGAGATTCAGACAAGGGCTTTAGAGGTATGTGTTCACCGTTGTATGCATTTCAATCATTTATTGCCTATGAACAACGACTTAAGCTGCCATTTGCGTGTTAACCTTACTTATGCTCTAATCACGTTTCTGATTCATTTACAGTTAAGTTATTTTTAGCACAACGCGCTGCAGTCTCAATGCGCGGCAGTGTGGTTTAAAATGAGCGTTTTCGATGGCGTAGAGAATGAGCGTAAATTCTCAAAACCAGCTACTGCCGCGTTTATATGAAGTCACGGAAATTTAAACTATTGGCGAATGCCCAGTCTAGTTGACAATTGCATTTCTGTATAAAGCACTGTTTGGTCTATACGGATAACGTATGTATAATCATATCCTGGCGTCATAATATATATATATATATATATATATATGTGTGTGTGTGTGTGTGTGGAGGGGGGGCTTGCTACCGCCACGGAACCCGTGTATTGTGTGCAATGCTAAGCTTTTTACCAACTATACGTGAATAATTCGTATTATTCATGGTAATATGTGGACTGTAATAGAACACTAGGTCGTCCATCCCTAGTGAGAATGGTTTGTATACGGAGTTCTCCTTCGAGACAGAGTGTCACTGTCTGCGAGATGCCACTGACCAAAGTGTGCTTCTGCAGCCGCAACTTGCCCTTTGCGTCTGGCATGGTTGCTCTCATTCCGTCGCTACACATTTAATAATAAAAGTTGCTGCGCATTTAGACCAAACTCGAGACTTCACATGAAATGGAATGATGGCTGTGTCCCTTTTAGACCCGCCCAGGTTCATGCTATTAATATATATATATATATATATATATATAGTGATAGAGACAGCTTTGCGAACTTGATATAAACACCAATCCCAATGTATTTAACCAGTCGCACAACATAGCAAACTATGTTTGACTGGCGGTGATTTTGCCATTTTGCGCAGCTGCTTAAATACATTGGGATTGGTGTTTATATCAAGTTTGCAAGCTTGATATAAATAATTTTTAAAAAAACAAACACATCATGCCATTTGGGAAGCAGCATGAAATAAAGTGAGTATGTCTAGGTTAAGTTTTGTGTGTGTGTGTGTGTGAACCGTCAATAGCGGTCTACGCAATCATCTGGTTTTGATGCTATGTTGTTCGTCTCAGGTTGGCATTTTTGGTTGCTGTCATACTTATTCTATGCATCTGTTTTTTACAATGGTTACAGGTAATTCAAGTTGTGTCGACCAACTCTCAATGCCTGGAGGACATCGCGGCATCTGATATTATGGTACATCTTGTGCTAATGTTTCCTCAATTACCACAAAGTAAGTCATTACAAAATAGTTCTAAGATGATTATTTATGCTCAATTAAAAAATTTGGCTTTTGGCGACTGTTTTTCAATTGATTAAATAACAATATTCAAAATCAAAATGTAGTAGACGTTAAAAAAATAAAACCAGTCATACTACGTGGATGGGTGGATACCGTGTAATAGTTACCAATAAATATTTATTACACTTTAAAAGCCTGATATAAATTCTTTGAAGGTTTGATTTTTCAAACTAATTTCGGAATGGTCGATACTGAGTATACTTGATGAGATTTGCGTTTCTTTGTGCGTTGTTGCTTTTCGTCAGTTATGTCTGTTTAATTTCAAGGTTTACGAGGGTAGAATTGATGAAACGCTAGATAGTTTCTTCTCTGTTATGAAGAGGCCGAGTGCCAACTTTATAGTGCCAGTCAAACATATGTGTGCACCAGTCTCTACGCTTATCATATTAATTGCGTTGCACGTGCCTAATCTGACTTTGAAATTTTCTTTTATTGCTTTCCATAGCTATTTACAATAGGTAATCAAGCAGAATACATTTATTCAAAGTTTAAATAAAGCATAAGTGAACATTCTGTCGGTTAATTAGGTAAATTGCTTTTAATGCACTCGAGAACAACTGTGATTTGTCACGATCAGGTACGCTTCTCTCTCTCACACACAAACAAACTTTCGTAATCTTCCCTCGCTGTCAAATCGATCATATAGAATATAGTGAAATAAAGCTTTTTTGTTTAAAATGTAGAACCACTGTACAAGAGTAGAATTAGTGCATGATCTTCAAACAACTCCATTACAAAGAAGGGTAACAAGTGGGAATTGCGATCAACTCTACGCCTTTTGTCCAATCAGTTTAATGTGCAAAGACAAGCAATGGATATTTTTTGAGATAAGGTTAAACTTGTAGTGTATTAGCTATAGGACGAACAAATGAAAATAGCGCTAAAATGCTAATTATACTATGCAAAAGTCATACATCTGGTTGCCAGATATTTCTTGAATGGCTGAACAATGCGAGTTTTAAATGTTGAATCTTCGCGATTTACGTTCGTGCGACAATCCGCGAACGCAAATCGCGGAGATTCAACAAACATCTGGTTGTGTTTTTCGCGAGTTCGCAAACTTGACTTGACTAATTGTTAGCACCACCCGCTCAATCCGCATTTGTGACGGTGAAGCCTTTGTGAACTCGGCACTCCATTCAGAAATACTCTGTGTGTGGGAGCCGCCTTTTCCATGTCTTGCGCGTATGTGGTAGTTTGACTCTTGTTATGCAGTTACCCGTCGTGCTCTGATGGTGACCACGAGAGGCTGAAACGTATTGGCACACACGCGTGGCCGTCATTTCGCGATACTGCGCTACCGATTAAATAGATAAAACTGGATTTGCCATCATCCCAAGCCCGCAAACTTGATTTAATCAATACCCTCCGTCCGCGCAGTCAGTGATTGCTAAACGACTATTATTCTATGTAAAAATTGGCAGAATACAGCAATTGCAATGCCTACCTACACAGTCAACACCTGCTTTCATTTTTATAACAAGGAGAATTAAGAAATCTCACGCATCATCTCTTTAATCAGCTTTATTGTTAGCGCAGTTTTGGCAGGTTTCGTAACTCACCAACTTGTAGCGAAATTTAAATAACAGATTTTTATTTTTTTCGTTAGTCTAAGTGAAGGCGTTTTAGACTCAGAACCCGTTATCTTGTCAAATGAATAAGCTTCCTAGAGTTGATTTGAGGAAATCGCCAACTATTGAAGCATTTATCTGTCTAAGCAACACAAGATGTAGATTGAATTAGTTCAGTCGATCACCATAATTCATTATCGATTTGTAACATAATTGTCTCGAAACTATTTTTGATTATATCTTGTTTGAATAAATTTTGAAATCGAATATCAACCCGTTCTTGGCACCAAATTTGTTCTAACCCAGATTAATTATTTCTATTATTATTGCTGCTACCACTAATGTTACTGATACTACTACTACTACTACCACTAACACTATTGCTACTACTAATAATAATTTTGCTAGCACACAGAATTACACCAGCACAATATGTTGATACTTTACTGTTGCATAACCATGGCCTGCTGATCGCCAGTCCGAAACTTTTAGGGCTATGTACCCAGTAATTTTCTGGGTCGCTCAGTCTTCTCTGACGCCTCGGTTTCCATCTTTGTCTTCTATAAAATATCACAGCTTTTAATGAAGAAGACATGTAGTGGAAGCTGTTGTGCTTGACGCTATGTGAAGATTTCAGTCGCGTAATATAACTGAAATTACCTGATCTGCGTTTTGACTAACGCAGCTTTCATTGTTCCAGTAGTTTTATTTTTGCAAAATATTTTGGCCATACTTACCATAGGCTTTCATCAGTTGTATTTTATTTCACAAGTTTAACAAACGAAACAAAATGCAGCCGATGAAGGCCTACGGTAAGTATGGCCGAAATATTTTGCAAAAAGAAAACTACTGGAACAGTGAAAGCTGCGTTAGTCAAAATGCAGATCAGGTAATTTCAATTAATCCAGGTCCACAATTAAACCAATCTTTCAAGAATCATTTAACATGGCGTAATATAACTGTCGTTGACATCTAGATTAACGACTTTACTTTTAGCCACATAAAAGTGTCGCTGTTGCACAGATAAAGTGGCAATTTTGGAAAACACACAAGTCTCAAACAAGCAAGTATATTTAACAATAATTGATTGCGCGGGTAGTGGTAACAATGCTTTAAATCAAGTTCGGCGGTGCATATACTAAAATTGGAACGATACAGAGAAGATTAGCATGGCCCCTGCGCAATGATGACATGAAAAATCGTGAAGCGTTCCATATTTTTACATTGGGGTTGGTGTTTACTTCAAGCTCGCAAACTTGATTTAAAGCAAGTATATTCTTTAAGTCAAGTTTTTGGGCTTGAATTAAGCACCTATCGTACAACTTTGGAAAACTACGCTGAATGACTGCGATAGTCTTGCTATGTTGTTCGACGACTGGTTAAATACAATAGGATTGGTGCTTACTTCAAGCTCGCAAACTTGATTTTAAAAATTGTCATCACCACCCGCGCAACCAATGATTGTTTAAGCAAGTATACTTTTAAATCAAATTTTGGAACATATATCTCATTTTACTTAACTAGTCGCTCAATATAGCAAAACTGCCGTCAATCACACGTACCGAAACGTTCGCCATCAGAGTCCTACGCCACATTAACAGACGAGAATAAAACCGAAATGTATGTATGTAATATGGAAAATCAGAGACGCGGTTCTCAGCCCTTGTACTCCTGCATACATTCTACTTGGCGGCCTGTCGTTGATTTCTCTGGCATTATTTGCGATCCACCTGTGCTCTTAGTCGAATGCAATAGCGAACATAGTTTATGTGTGTAAATGCTAAGGCGTTTTCGGTATCAATCTTAGGTTATATTTCGTTCTGTGTTCTATGCCTGCTCGGAGAAAATCCATGTTGGCCTTCAGATTTTCACTTGAATTCGTCTGGAAGATCGGAAATGCAGCCGTCACTCTTAATAATCCCACATGTATTTCATCCTTGTTAAATTTATTGCCATTTTTCTCTGAGGGTGACCATCAAAATGTCAAAACGCGTCTGTACCTGCAGCTGACTTTAGTTCTGCTTTTTTGTGAAACGTGTTTCATGGACCGTCGTAAAGTCCATCCCCTCCTCAACGTGGTACGACGGTGTCAACCATGTCTCGATGGCCGATCGTACATGGGCTAACGGGGCTATGGCGGTGGTGTCACCAGGGGTGGTGGATTTCCGACCGGCAATCGGATCTCCTATAAAATACCACATGAGCCCGACGACGGCACCATGACTCGGCGTGTGTTCCCCGCCACAAAAGGGTTCAACAGCCACAGGATTACATGGACTCCTGGACAGTACCCCGTACTTCCGAATGGCGAATGAGCTCTCAACAGCCACCGGCAACCATGCAACTTACTGCTGCCTTGCAGACTGCGCTTGGATGTGCAAAGGCTAGAGGTGCGTCCTCGATCAAAAAGCCGAGTGGTGAGGGGACACCACTTGTACCAAATTCCCAAGAAACTCCATGAAATGTCACAATTCAACGGAGCCGGCTTATCCTCCAAAAGGAGTCAGCCGCAGTAAAGTAAAGTAAAAGTAGTAGTGTTTCATAGAAATAAATTAGTGTGTGCATGTCAAGGCCACAAACTATACTTAAATTACATTCTATTTTTAGTCGCTATTGTTAACTGCGAACTCTAAATTTATTTGCTTTTTACCGATTTTTTTAACCATCTGATCGATATTTCTTGATGCTGTTATTTGTATTGTACATTAACCAAATAGTGGCCAAGCGGTCTTTGGAAGGTGAGCGCTATGGAATGATTTTGCACGAATATTCACTGTCACTTTTCTGTCTTAATGTTGTTTTATACGCTGCGACACGTGTCGACAGCTCCGACCTCACTGTCTAACCGTACAGTCCATTCACTATTTTGTGTTGTAATTAAATTTTTTTGTGTTTTTTGTGTCTCGCGCTCTGATTTGGTCACATCGATAAAATCACAATTGTCGATTTAGCGCGTGGTGGTTATTTTTTACAGTTTTGAAACTCAAGTTAGCTTCTCTAGAATAGATGCACTGATAGCGATTCAAATAATGATCTATTGCGTTGATTGCTTCATTAAAGGATTTATTCACATTAAAGAACTAACAACATTTTTATTCATAGCACTCTTTCCATGTACAAAAATAAAAAAAATATATTTTATCAGATAGAAGAACCGTTTCTTTCTCAAGTATCTAATATATATATATATATATATATATATATATATATATATATATATATATATACATATATATATATATATGTATATATATATATATACATATATATATATATATACATATATATGTATACATATATATATATACATATATATGTATATACATATATATATATATATATATGTATACATATATATATATGTATATACATATATATACATGTATATATGTATATACATATATAACTCTTCATATATATATACATGTATATACATATATGTATATACATATATATATGTATATATATATATATATGTATACATATATATGTATATATATATGTATACATATATATATGTATACATATATATGTATATATATGCTTACATAAATCCGGCTGCAGCCTGTTTATTCATTGAGCTTGGCATGTAGGTAACTCATTTTTGTTATTGCATATGCAATTACTCTAAATGCTAGGTCTGGAGAACATACGTGCGAATTTTCAACGATATGTTGCGCAATTGCAGACGTGTGTTCACTATTTGATTTGAAACGTGCAATCAAGCTGCAATGTTTTTTTTTATTCTAGTAACTAAACGTCTGATCGATTGGCCTACATAAGTCGATCGACAACTTGTGCAAGTATATTAGTAAATAATACATGAGGTCGACACTAACGGCTGTTACACCTTAATTGCTGGTAAAGGCAGATGTGTTGCCTTAAATAATAGTCGTATGTTGGCTGCGTTAAATGTTTCTTGAATGAAATTTGTTTTTGTGAAACTAGATTAATTGAAACTACCTGATCTGCGTTTTGACTAACACAGCTTTTATTTTTCCAGTAGTTTTCTTTCTTTAATATATTTCGGCTACCTTTATCGGTAGCCTTCTTCAGTTGGTCCATCCTCACAAGTTTAACAAATGAAACTAATATATATATATATATATATATATATATATATATACTTGCGCGCGTGTGTGCTCGTTTGTAAATAATTTAAAGAATATATGAAAGAAACGATTCTTGTATCTGATAAAATTTCCATATATTTGTGCACATGGAAAGGATCCTTTGAACTTTATTATGACTCGCATTCCAAAAGAACTATTTATATTGTTATTTCTTCGTATTCTTCCGTTAATCCCACGTTTTATGCTGTTCTACATGCATATGTGAAATTCAAACGTTTATTTTCCGGGTGTGCATTTCAAAATCCCAGTATAGTTAGTGTAGTTGTGTGTCCACTCCATCATTTCCACTAATTAACTAGGGTAACAAAACGTTCATAATTGGAAACTGGTCCTAATAGAAGAAAACTCAGTGTAGGTGAAAAAGAAAAGAAACAAAACTTTACGATATTTGGCGATGTGACAGAAGATCCACACGGTAATGTCAGTGCGCAAAATAATTCATATTTTGCACAGTTCTCGACTACGTGTTTTTATAGCTTTGGCCTCCAAATAAAAAAACATTTATCTACCACTTTTCGCTGTTAACAAAGACGATAATTGCGTTCAACTTTCACATCTGGTGAACTTCATTGTGTATTTAGCTATACGCATACGCGTTTCGCTATTCTTTTCGGCTAGTTGCAATGGGATTTCCACCTTCAGAAAGAGTTAAATACTGTTTGTTGCGAAGAGCTAATATATATGCAAGTATGTATTAGGTGTTGCGAACCTAGTAACAAATTAGTTCAGTTGTGACCAGAAGGATAAACCAAAGGCAGCATGAACGGAAAGTATAATCTCATGCACATTCGTTTCGTGCTTACTGGCGACTCATCAGTAGGAGCCGGTATACGCCCTTTAACCACTATATATTTGGTCGAAGAATGTGGAATAATAGGACGGTAAAATCTCCTAGACGAATGTGTAAACCTCCAATAGTGAAGCTAACATAATATAAAGTCTACGACAATGCGACTTCAAAGCTAACTCACACTATATAATATATATACCGAGTCTGTAAAGAATACTTACACTATGGCTATTGTGTTAGTAACTGATACCAACGTTATTGTACCGATAATGTATATGGTACTAACACTATGCTTTCCGAGTCGGTACAAGATACCAAACTGATGGATATCAATTTATGCTAATGTTCACCGGAATTGAGAATTACAACAATTTCTGAAATGGTAGTTTGGAATTGCTTTAAACATTGCGATTGCGATGAAATCAATCTAACTTTTTGACTGTTCACATGTTGCTTACCAGGTAATTGGCTGGTCGAAAGGTTGGATTGAATAAAGTCGTTGTTCGTGAGGCCCATGTGTTATCCAATCTTAATTGAAAAGAAAATCACTTTCAGATCATGTGCTTTCTCTTGATATGCTAAATGCCAATAGAAGCTGCACTTTAAGTTCCAGCTGCTTTCGCCGAATTTCCTATTGAATACGGACTTACTTTCTGTTAGTTTTTTATACTTTCCAACTAGGGTTCTGCTCAGTATGAGTTCAATATAAAATAGCCCTATTTATTAAATATGGGCTTTTATCTATAAATCGACTGCAATGTGCTCAAATCCCGCTTCCTATCGGGTTTTCGTTTCGTTATTTTCCCTATATAGTATATTTTCTGCTCATATCTGGTTTATTCAACCGACTTTAACGTGTTCGAATCCCGGTACCAGTCAGGGTTCCTTTTCAGCATTTGTCCAGTGAATTTGTCCATTGGCCCTATTTATTAAATATTGGCTTTTATCTATAAATCGACTGTAATGTGCTCAAATCCCGCTTCCTATCGGGTTTTAGATTCGTTATTTTCCCAATATTTTATATTTCCTGCTCATATCTGGTTTATTCAACCGACTTTAACGTTTTCGAATCCCGGTACAAGTTATGGTTCCTTTTCAGCATTTATACAATGAATTTGTCCATTGGCCCTATTTATTAAATATAGGCTTCTAACTATAAATCGACTGCAAAGTGCTCAAATCCTGCTTCCTATCGGGTTATCGTTTCGTTATTTTCCCTATAAGGTATATTTCTTGCTCATATCTGGTTTATTCAACCGACTTTAACGTGTTCGAATCCCGGTACCAGTCAGGGTTCCTTTTCATCATTTGTCCAATGAATTTGTCCATTGGCCCTATTTATTAAATATGGGCTTCTACCTATAAATCGACTACAATTTGCTCAAATCCCGCTTCCTATCGGGTTTTAGTTTCGTTATTTTCCCTATATAGTATATTTCCTGGCTTTTATCTATAATTCGACTGAAATGTGTTTTATTCCCGCTTCCTATCGGGTTTCCGTTTTGTGATTTTTCCAATTGATGTATTTCCTTCTCATATCTGGTTTATTCAACCGACTGTAATGTGTTCGAATCCCAGTACCAGTCAGGGTTCCTTTTCAACATTTGTCCAATATTGTCTATTTTCTGCTTAGTTCTTATTAATTAAAATGACTGCCATGCGTTCGATTTTCGCTCCCATTTATTAATACTTTTTATGACTTGCTTAATGTGGTATATTTCCTGCTCAGTTTTAATTAATTGAACCGACTGACCTCGTTACCGGCCATGGTTCCTTATAATGATTTACCCAATGTAGCATATTTCTTCCTCAGCTCTTCATAATCGAACCGACTGCCATTTGTTCGATCCCCTTCGATGATTTAAGCAATATTTTATATTTCCTGCTCAGTGCTTGTTCATTGAACCTTTGCCATGTATTCAAATCTCGCAACCAGTCATGGTTCCTTTTAATGATTGCCCCTATAATGCCTATTTTCTGTTCAATTATTATTAGATTTACAACAATAATAAATAGAATTTTAATGTTTTACATACATGCATGTTGAAATGTGTCTATAGTTTTTATTAACACTCCTACCATCAATCGAGTTTACTGACATGCTTCGAAATTCCTGTGTCATCACTAGAAGTGACTCTGCTAATTATGATTTTCGAGCCGATACATATGCTATGGATTTACTCTGTCAATTACAATTATATTTTATGTAAATAGTCTATTTCACTGTTGGAGGACGAGTGCTTTTGGTCTCTTTAGCACCGCTGGTTCAATGCTCACGTAATCTCAATCTTCCAGTCTGGTTAATAACGAAGCAACCCCTATTTATTATTTGATGGATAATTTCAATTGCGTCGGCAACCGCTAAATTCGATGAACTTGCTTGGCATCTTTTCCTCAGTCGGTTGTGCAATGATGAGAAGGATTTATGCTAGCCTTTCTCTGTGAGTTGAGAGTGAAACGCTCTCCTACTGATTGGATTCGCGTCGTTAAGTTCCCAATCCACAGAGGTAGTTTGTCAACACTCGCGCATTCCTGCGTTATTATACACGGTGACGATCAAATTATCAATCGGGATCTGACACACATAAACACCTATATTAGAAATTTCTGTGCAAGCCGAAAGATGACAGGTTCCAGTGTCTCTATGTATATGAATAATGTATGCTATTCGTAAGGAGCAGCCAGATATTTAAAGGCGACAATTTATATATATATATATATATATATATATATATATATATAATTAAAATTTAATGGCAGGATTCTTAATATATATTTTTGTTGGAATAAACTAACCATTGAATAAGATACCAGCCGTGATTTCACTCCGACGAGTAGCCGTGCAACTCAACTTCTATGCTATTGACCACTTCACTTGTTAAGACTACTGACTATTGCGAAATTAGAACAAAACCGATCAAGCTGATGAATTGCATATTTTTAATCTTGCGCAATGCTCCGTTTATACCGCTAATATATATATATATATATGTGTGTGTGTGTGTGTTTGTGTACATATATAGATAATTTGCAAGACTGAAGCCATCCATTATCTACCTTATTGGTCAAGATATTTCGCCTTCCTCTTTCAGAAGTCTTTTTCAATGCGATGCACACCCCACATTCAATTTGCCAATCAATATGTCAATATGTTTGTTTGGTGTAAAAGACTTCCGAAAGAGGAAATCGAAATATCTGGACTAATCAGGTGGACAGTGGATGCAAAAACACCTTGTGGCGCCCAACCAGGAAGTGGTAATTAATCTTTTCCCTGTCGTGCAACATGTTTCTTTTAAAGGCTGAAGCCAGTTTGTCCCGGTTTGAGCCCTGGATGCAGAAATTCCGGCAATTACTTGATAAGAGCTCAATAAAAACGAACCCGGTCTAGTTGGTAAATTGCGCTTTTTATGTTATGCTTTGTTTTGTTTATATTGAATATGTATATACATATATATATAGTTGAATGTCATTGTTTATTGAATTGCAAAAAGGGATATTTTTAATAAAGCTATTTTTGTGCACATTTACAGTATAGCCTCTGTGTATTTTTGTTTTTGAATATGAACATGAAATTGTTTTAAATATGTTATTCAATTCTCGCGATTTGTTTTATTGGCAACTTTTTATCCGCTTAATTGTAACCAGAGGTCGCTTGTGCATACGGATATGCATGGCGAAATGAATATCGCCAATCGACATACTTGTGATTAATTACTACTAACTGTCTGTATGCTAATTTCCATAAACTGCAATTTTTTTATTGTTCTCAGATAGGCTTTTAACACAAATTACGCGGACGCATGTACTTACATTAACTAGAAAATTTCGCGCAGAATCTGCTGTTTAGTTTACTTTAGAGATGCATCAGCTAGTGTTTTCTTATTCATTAAACTTGTTTTATATTCCGAGCTACAAATTTTTGTGTACATTTATACATATATATATATATATATATATATATATATATATATATATATATATATATATATATATATACGAGCTGAAATGTGTGACAAATAAAATATTTTAGAAAAAACATTTTGTTGATAAATTGTGTTCTAAATCACAATTGTACATCTAATTTAGCATTCCGTGCCACATAACATTATATCAACTAATCGCCATGCCAATTTAATTTATTCTGACGCACAATTGAGTAAGACCACCGTCAGTTTCTCTTAATGTCGTATTTATAACTTCTCTGGTCACCGTCATAGCATGACGGAAAACTGACCAATGAGGATTGGTTCTCATTTGTCAGTTTGATTTTGTGCAACCGGGGAGTAAAATGGGCCTGGTGTTTATCTCAACTAGGCAAACTTGATGTGAATATTAGTTATCACCTCCCTCGCTATCAATGCATGTTCAATTCTATTAAATAACCGGACACAGTTAATTTGGTAATGCTTAGCGTAATAACTGTAATTGCTCGCCTTTCATTGCAATGCAATTGTCGTAATTTTTGTTTGTATCGATGTCTAGGTGGTCTCATTGCTATGTGTTCTTCTATTACGGCTACATCCATCCATCCTTTTATCGTTGTTTTTTCCTTCTTAATGTTTGTTTTCTTATGATCATTCGGAAGTGAAACATAAGGTATCAGATAGTCTTTTGGTTCTGTTGATGAATGTAATGTCGCCGATATTTTGCAAGCATTTCTTTTGTCATATATATATATATATATCATTCAATGTCGGCGGGCCTAAATGTGGCCAATGTATTGATGACGCCTACTAATATGTAACAACGGACAGCTACAAGACACATGCGTCTGAAAGGCTTCGCCATCGTCGTTTCTTTGTACTTCCACTAACCGAAAGCCAGTGGTGAAGACGGAGACCTGTGTTAATTTGGCGACAAACCAGATCCCTTGGAGAATCCCTATTGACCTTATTTTTCTGACAAATGCCATCGCGGTATCCTGCGCACCTGGGGCCTGAAGCGACTTTATTATGCGCAGGTTTTTACCTATCTACTACGAACAAGGTGATATCACTAAATTATGTTTGAGTGATGCTTGAGCACCGTGACTTCCGGTGAACTCCTCCTATTGCTTCGATGACACCTGCGATTTTATATTTTCGTCACGGTTAGCGTGTAAACAGCTACGCTGTTCTTGTTGAGGGAACTGAAACTAATGCAAATAATGTCTTAGTGCAACAGGAAATAATAGAAGCGCAAACTTTTGAAGTCTGGTTTTCGTCTGATTTTTTTTACTTCTAGACTTATTTACAGCAAATTAAATTTGACATTACCGCAAAGAGTAGTTTAATTGATTAACATTAGTGTAATTTTACAAATTCAGGCTCTGACACGTAATCAGTTAACCTTTGATCGTTATGTCACGAATAAATTGACTGTTCCGAAAAGAGCACTTCACAAGTGCTCTTACTACTCTCTACTGTTTTGCTGTCTTGTTTTTGTTTATCTTACTTTGTTATCTTGCTGGTGTTTGTCTTGTGTCAGTATATCATTCACTTGACAGATAATGCAAGCACTTCACATCTCGCGCTGTTTGTTTAGAGGTATGCTTTTTGCGCTTTTTTATTTAATTAGTGCTATTTTCTGACAAGAGACTGTTACCAGCTATAAACGAAACATGGTGCACGACAGGGAATAGATTAATTACCTGACCCTTGTTGTACCCAAAATTGTGTTGGCATCCACTGTCGTCAATTTAACTCCGGATATTTCTACTTCCGGTCTCGGAAGCCTTTTTCAACTGATATAGAATTCCACAAACAATTGGACACTCATTAAGTCAAGCTTAGCTATTCTTCGATACTCCTACTGAAGAGGCGATACTTTATTTGGACAGATCAGTTTTGTCTACAGTTTACGTGTTCGTGTGAGAGCATGCTTGCTAGTTGAGTGCATTTTGCATTATTCCGCTCATTTGAGCCGCCTGGAGCTCGTGTGCGCGACATGCCATGTTCGGTATGACGCTATTACTGCGGCCGAAACCTACTATCTTGCCTTAAAAGTCGAAATCTCCTGGTCTATGTCAGATGAGGCAGCAGCTAATCTAGGGATTTGAGAAAATCTAAGCTCACAGCTTATTTTCGCATTTTGGCTTAATTAGTGTTTTTGCTAAGCACTCGAGTTGTCACTGTTTTTGTTAAATCTTCGAGTGAATATCTAGAATAGTTAGTCTGCTCTAAAATTTAACCTAGCTTATTCCGTTCTTCGATTAGATGCGGCTTCACTGCTGCTTTTGTCGTCATTCATTCGTATTTTTTGCTTCGCGTAATCCTTCGAGATGCTCGCTGTTTTGAGTACTTTTTATTATGTTTATCACAATCATCATTACCAAAACCACCGCTACAATCATCATCATCATCATCATCATCATTAGTAATTGATGTTTCATTTAACAATAAGGAGAAGAATAAACATTCAAATTAAGTAAAGAAAGAATGATTGAAAACTATAATAATTAATAATAAAGAATATTAATTATTTGGGAAATGTTTGACAGCGATAGATTTAGGACGGGGAGTATCTGGTTAATATGAGTATATTTGCCTATATTACACACAGAAGTGGTGAAAATGCACATCTATACAACACCATTTAAGATCCAACAACATCCGCAATTAAGGAGTCTACTATCTGATGCTTACGTGCTCTATCTGGAAACGTCAAAACTACAACCTCTAATTCATAGCCACTGACAATCCTATCTGATTGATGTCATAATCAGTAATTAAGATGTAGAGATAAATAATATTCTTGAAGAGTTCAACTGCATAGATCGTACCATCCTGTTTTCTTGCGAATTCACAAACTCTCAGTCTAACATATTGATGTTGGGACTGGAAGATGGTTGTTTATAAAAGGAAATATTCCAAACGCAGACGTGGACTGGACTGCACGTCGATAATCGTAGCGCTGCTCCAGTTTCCGAAAACATAAGCTTGATAGACAATTTTTTCTACAGAATAAAGCGTATCTGGTCTAAGGAATACCACTGCCAAAAGCTGGCAGTTCTGAAAACAACTTGTCTACAAAACGGATAGCCAGAAATATTAAACGAACATAGTTTGCGCGGGCGAGGATAACAATTATTATAATCAAGGTTGCGATCTTGATATAAGTACCTGACCCATTAATTACTAATGTCAGTATAAACTAAGAAATGTATAGTGTAGAAAAGGCACTATAAAAAGTAGACCGGTTTCGTTCTTATACAGTTCTCTTCACGTACTGCCCAGAATTTGCCGCGGATATGACTTGAATCGGGTTTGTATATAACTGAAAATTATGCGTAGTGTGCTGTAGGGTGGCTTAGTAGTTAGAGCACCAGATTTCGAAGCAGATGTGCCCAGTTTCGAGTCCTGTCCGCGGCAAATTCTGGCCAGTACGTGATGACTTCCCCATAAGGACGAAACCGGCCTACTGGATGGATTGCCTTTTCTGTAGTATACAATTCTCAGTTTATACTAACATATCTAAGTAATTAATGGGTCAGGTGCTTATATCAAGATCGTATCCAGAAATATGTTCTGATGAAAGCATGAATTATAGACAATAACCAATAATCGATGAGGTCGACCACAACCAGAATACGATACATGTTAGTCTACCTATTACAATGGACGCACCATCTGAACTATTTACTAGACGAATTAACGTGTTTCATAAGGAAAGCGGCATGCAGATTTCTTTTGATTTGACTACTCGCCAACGGAACAGTACTCACTGTTGTCAATTGAAGTACTTTTACAGTTCGAATCCTCACATCTATCTATTGGATGCGAATTATGTGGAGTTTCAAATTAAACAGACCTTCCAAACGTTGCAACGCTTTTTCAATATGCGAATAAAGCATTTCCAAAAGAATCAGTCTCTAACCAACCATGATCACTACTTTAACTCAGGTTATGACGGATAAATGCATGCCGTTATATCTCTTTGTGATTTCTTTATCTCTCCTTATTCATTTTCTCTCTCTCTCTCTCTCTCTCTCTATAATATCCCACAAACTGATAATACTGGTTATAATTTTTACATGATTTGCTGTTTAATTCTATTTTCGGTCAGTTTGCCGTCGTGCCATGATAATGATTATCGAAAGTCGAATCGCGTCAGTACGTGTGACTGGAATAATTTTGCTACGTTGTGCGACTGGTCAGACACAATGAGATTGGTGCTATTTTCTAGCTCGCACAAATCACTTAACGAATTATTGTCATCACCCACGCAATCAATGACTGTTTACTTGTGCAACGTACCAACTTTGATGTTGTTTCGTGATCCTCTTTTTCTCGCTTTCACTGGCGTTACACCTTTTTCTGATGGCAAGGCTTTTGTATCTTCTACAGCGTCGGTGCATGCAAAACAGCGTTTTGCCTGTATATATGGCGCTAGCATCGCTTGGAGTCGCCTCCGTCTAGGCGATTGCGCCCTTCACGTTTCCTACGTCACTTGACCAAACATGAATAGCGGCTTTGAGGCGTAGTACCAGACCCGGCGACTGATTAGCCAGTAGGCACATGAGCCAAACTGTTGTCAAGTGCACTATGCTCATTACGTAAATGCATGTGTGTTAGTTGTTTGCAAGGTAGGGTTTTGAGAAACATATTTTCCTTGTTGAGCTTGGCAAGGCATATTTGTCTTCACACGCTCAAGACTTGATAGTTTCGGCCTTTTTTATCGGTTTAATTATAGTTAATATTTATTTGCGTTGCGAAACATACTGTTTTCCCTTCGGTATCCGGATTCTATCGATTATCTGTGCCGAGTACTTCGACTGAACATCTGGGTCAGAGATGTAGAATAATTCAAGTCGTTCCTAGAATAACGTCCTGTGTCTGTGGTTTTAGAGAACCGTTTCGTGTCGTTCTATAGGCTAGGATGACACAAGAGCCCCGCGTGTACTAGCCACGCGCAGTTCGTTCTGGGAAAGATGGCTCCCGCAGCCAACTTACCGGCATAACAGTATGCTTCTTACCTACTCGTATTTGATGATCCGTTTCGTTCCTAGTCATCATCAACAAAATAATTCGCCACCACAACCTTTCATTTTTTGGTGAAGTAGGCCAATTACAAATGGATCAGCTCACGTACGAGGCTTTGACGCCATGTCTGCTAACGAATGTTATTTTTGTGTTCATGTGTAGATTACCTTTTGCCAAGTAAGTGCGTATGTTTTGATTCTGCCTTCGAAACTTATTATGTTTTTCTTTGCAGTTTATTCTTGTCGGTTCATCTTGCTAAAACCTATTTCATTTCAAGTCCATGCCTGACTGATAATGGTGTTGGGTTTCCTTTTTTAGCTTCATGACTTTCTTGGCGTGTACTCGATAATGTGCGTCATGTGGAGTCTCTGTGGCATCTCTAACAAGCCACCCCGATCTGTCAGTGTAGAACGGAAGTCATTCCACCTGAGGAAGTGATTTTTAATTGAATTTTCACGACAGAATTTGGAATATATGCCTATGCTGTCCGTATAAACTAGACATTTCACAAAAACATGTGCAATTCGTCCAGGTGATCGTAATCCGTTCTACATGGACACTCATCAAGCACTTGCCAGAATTGCTATGCCTTTCTGTGCTCCGTTTATTCTGACAACGCACATATGAATTTCTTGAACAGTTGCGAAATGCGATCGTCACATTTAGAGCATCCACGATTTTCTTTCCTGTGTGTGTGGTAGATTTGCACTATCACAGTTTCGCAAAAATCCGATTGGTCCTCATTTTGCGGTACACATCGAGTTCGTCTTCGTGGTGGCTGAATGCGGATTCGTCCCCTTGCCTCCGAAGGCTTCACCATCATTCATACTACTAATCACTGGAAATGAGCTACGATCTAATCTTCGTTGTCGTGGTCACTTTAAACGTACATAAAATAAGGTTATTTAATTCAATTTCACTTCCCCCAGTTAGCACACGTTGTCCATTTTATAACTAAAGTTGAGAGATGACCAATCTGAATTTTGAGTCGACAGTGATGCTGCACAGGATCAACCTGAGCAAATGACTAACCAGAATACAATACCATTTCCAGTCAAAGGAGAATGGTTAATTAAATAACTTAAGGTAATGTGGCGAAAGCTGGAGATAAGTTATGCTCGTGACTGCGTAGAAACTATGCATCCGACATTTCCAGTCAAGTGCTATGTCTGTGAGACCACCAGGAGTGAGTGTCGCGTTTTGTTTACTTAGCGGTAAAATCTCTGTTAGTAAGCTCACGTGTTCTGATGATCGTCGTGAGAGGCCGAAACGCGTCAGTACGTGTAATTGATGGTAGTTTTTATCCATCGAGTGCTACTGGTCAAATGCAATGGGATGGGTGTTTATCTCAAGTACTCAAACTTGATTTTTTAAATTATTTTCACCTCGCGCAATCAAAGATTGTTTAATCAAGCTGAAATAAGTTTGTATATAACTTAAAACTGAATGTACTGCGCATCTTAGTTGGCCTAGTGGATGAGTTGTAAGTCTCTTCAGCAGCTGCCGCTTAGTTCGATCCGAAGAAGCGGAAATTTTGGCATTTAATTTATGAATGCCCAACAAGGAAGAAACCGGTCTACTATAAGTTTTACCTTAGATTTTTGTAGTTATGGCCGGCTCCACTACTTACTTCAATTTTCGCGCTATCATTCCGGATGACTTCAGTTGCCTTGTTCCACGGAAATTGTTGAACCTTGGGTGTTAAGTAGAATGTAGCTTTTGATGGAATGTGCCGTGCTAAACCACTGTGTTTAGTCTTGTTGTGTTGGTGTGACGGAATCTGGCTAAAAATTATTACAATTCTGCAAATCAAATGCATAATTGTGGATTCTGTGTTGGGAAGCATTGTGTATGTGGTTGATTATTGGATCAATTTTTGTTTATTTTATACGGAGGTATTGTGGATAATTCTTGTCTGTATATTAAAATGAAATGGTGATATAAATCCTTTGATTATTGATTTTTTTCTATCTTTTACTACGTAGCATTGGTGAATAATTTTATGCAAAATTTTAAAAATTATTTGTGAAACAATGTCCTACCTTTTATTAAATTACTATTTATGACTTGGTGGGCGGTAGAAAGGAGCTTCTATATTTAAACAATAATTGATTGCGCGGGTGGTGGTAACAATTCTTTAAATCAAGTTTGCGTGCTTGAAGTAAACACCAATCCCATTGTATTTAACCAGTCATCGAACAACATAACAAAACTACCGCCAGCTGCAACGCACTGACGCGTTTCGACCTTCCATGATCATCATCAGAGTACGACGGCAAACTGACTATCGAGGATCAGCATTGAATATATATGGAAATCAAATTTAGATATGCGGCAATACATTGAACTTGACTGGAAAGCACAATTTCTATGCAGTCACGAACATTAACTGTTTGCAGCTTTCGCCACATATACATATATAGGATACAATTTAAACAATAATTGATTGCGCGGGTGGTGGTAACAATTTTTAAATCAAGTTTGCGTGCTTGAAGTAAACACCAATCCCATTGTATTTAACCAGTCATCGAACAACATAACAAAACTACCGCCAGCTGCAACGCACTGACGCGTTTCGACCTTCCATGATCATCATCAGAGTACGACGGCAAACTGACTATCGAGGATCAATTGCTGTACAAAGCATCCTTATCCGGTCTTTTTAGGACATCGTGTGTGTATGTGTGTGTGTATTTGTGTATGTATATGCGTATGCGGATTCGCCACACGCGATTGTCAAATAACAATCTACGTTTGTGAATCGTCTGGACAAATAGCAGATTCTTTTTAGTACACATTCTTCTCTAGAGGTGCTTCATGATGGACTTCATTTTCAAGGATACCAATTGAAATGTTAGCCTCAGCTCCACGCACATCGTCGTGAAAATGGTTGAAATTTTGCATAATTACGTCGTCAATACTGATTCATCTGGATTATCAATTTTTGCCTCATTTGAAGTTTCTTTTTTCGCATTAATGATTTGATTAATTAGCACTGTTGCAATGAAACACAGGCTCTTGTGTTTTACATGTACATTGCGTTTTTTGCTTCGTGCAAATGAGCATCAAGCAAAATGTATTATCTATTCTCTTGATCTTTATCGTGTGTAGCTGTGAAAAAGTTTTAATCTTCGACGTGTAAATTAGAACAGAGCAACTAAACAATTATCTCAAGTTAAATACTGCATTTTGCGAAGAACTAATATATATGCAAGAATGTATTGGGTGTTGCGAACCTAGTAACAAATAAGTTCATTTGTGACCAGAAGGATAAACCAAAGGCAGCATGAACGGAAAGTATAATCTCATGCACATTCGTTTCGTGCTTACTGGCGACTCATCAGTGGAGCCAGGATTACGTCCTTTAACCACTATATATTTGGTTGTAGAATGTGGGAATGTACCGTCCTATTATCCCACATTCCTAAACCAAATATATAGTGGTTAAAGGGCGTAATACCGGCTCCTACTGATGAGTCGCCAGTAAGCACGAAACGAATGTGCATGAGATTATACTTTTCGTTCATGCTGCCTTTAGTTTATCCTTCTGGTCACAACTGAAATTATCTCAAGTGTGTAATGATGTATTGCCAGCTGGATGAAAGGAACCGTTCAAGGTATGGTTGCTTTTAATAAATAAACACCAATCACATGACAACTGTGGCTTATCATACAGCATAGTAGAATGTTAATAAATATACCTTATGATCGATTAAGCAATATAGTGAATTGACGCCTATTTAAAGTCCGCGATCTTGACTTGAATAACATGCAGTATGTCGGGATTTTAAATATCACTATTGATGGGTTCTCAATCGAGGCCAAAAATCAGATCACCTGAAAATGATCAAAATTCAAGATTTTACCGACCTAAGAGTGCTATCAATTGTCCCGCACAAGAAAAATGCGGTCAAATCCACAACAAGAAGGACAGCACTGCACAACGAGATTCATCATTCAATTATCTATTTTGGTAAGATGTTATCGTGAATGACAGCTGACAGGACACAGCTATGCATTGGTTATATGTGGCATATCTGCTAAAATATATGAGCATAGATTCATAGTTTTTTGCCAAAATCGCTTTCATATTTTCTTTTCTGTTAGTGATATATATATATATATATATACGCGTGTGCGTGTGTGTATACGTGTTTTCTTGTGTATTTTGTCAGTATAAACTCGACATCGCATCAGATAGCAGAAGCAATTCATCCCGTGAACCCGTTTCTTCCTTATTGGGAATCATTCAAGTACTGCCCAGAATTTGCCGCGGACGGGACTCGAACTGGAGCACATTTGCTATAGAGTCTGTGACCCATAATGTGCGCTTAGTAAAAGTCATACACAAACATAGAAATGGTGTTTTTTTCATGACAAAGTTAAACCATTTCAGGACAATTGGATAGCTTGTATTGGACCAATTCACGTTTATTTCTGTTGCCATGGTTATCAAGTGACTGGCCGACAAAGCCAATTGAATGGGTACAAACTATGTTCGTAGAAATCCTACTTTTAATTAAGTCACGTTAGTTGGCGTGAATAAAAAAGATCCATTTCTTAACCAATTAAATAATTATTGATTGCGCGGATGGTGGTAACAATTTTTAAATCAAGTTTGCGACTTGAGAATTAACCACCAATCCATTTTATCAACCAGTTGTCCGAATAACGCCACGTAACGTTTCGAACTTCCCTGATCATCATTGGAGTACGACGGCAAACTTTGCCTTGCGGTCAAACCGCAATCATATATATATATATATATATATGTATATACTCTCTTCTAATATAGACAACTAATTAGCAATCATTGATTGCGCATAACACAGAATTATTCCCATTAGTCGCATGTACTAAACCTATCCGACACCGTATTCATTTTGCTTGCCCGACGGCCAAATAACTACAGAGGATCAATCCTCAATACATATACGTTATGAGTATAAACCGAGCATTGCAGAAGACAGCAAATATACTTTTTATAGTAAGTTGGTCTGTGAGTTATTGTACATTCATCAGGAACTTGTCAGAATTTTTGCGGCCAGAATTTGCACTAGAGGTATATTCCTCAATGTCTTGCAAGAAATTCAATACGTCACAGAAGACGGAAATTGCATTAAATTTTCAGTTATATTTCAAATTATGTATTTGACCAATCTTTCCTTCAAGTGAGTCCTGTTTGGTATCACTGTTCACCATAAATTCCAACTAGCCATTTCCTATTTGTCATTATAAGGCACACAATGCCACCTTGAGTAGTGCTAGTGAATAAATATATATATATATATAAATATATATATATATATTTATATATATATATATATATATATATATATATATATATATATATATGGAATTGGGAATAAAATGTATTTCCTAAAACCTGGCGAAAGCTACAAACAGTTAATGTTCGTGACTGCATAGAAATTGTGCAGCCGACATTTCCAGTCAAGTTCAATGTATGCGAGACTGCTAGAGGTGAGAGCCGCATATCTAAATTTGATTTCAATATATATTCAATGCGGTTTGATCCTCGATAGTCAGTTTGCCGTCGTACTCTGATGATGATCATGGAAGGTCGAAACGCGTCAGTGCGTTGCGGCTGGCGGTAGTTTTGTTATGTTGTTCGACGACTGGTTAAATACAATGGGATTGGTGTTTACTTCAAGCTCGCAAACTTGATTTAAAGAATTCCTAAAACCTGTTAAATTGTTGATTGCAGATCAGAAATGACCAGTTGTAACTTTAGGTCGTAAATGATATTCAAATAAATCCAGCTGATTAAAAGACGTGTGCTTAAATCTGCTATTGTGAGCATTGTACCGTTTGTGTGTGTGTGTAATTAGAGGCTTGAGGATAGTACGGGAAGATAGTACCGAAACGTTGCCAGTGTTTAGCATGAACTATGTTGAAGCCTTCGGGGGAAATGGACGAATCAGCACTCATCTTCCACGAAGACGAACTGGATGCGTACTTGAAAATAGGAGTCAATCAACATAAGGTCGATCTATTTAAGGAGTTGACTTTGCTCTCTTGTGCAATGTATAGTTTATACAACTTGGAAACCCTCGTGGTAAAAAGCTGTGGTTAATTACGTTTCCACTTTTCTCATCATTTTGGTCTAATGTGAACCTTTTTAATATCGACCGTTCTTCCATCTAAAATTAACTTCTTTTTTGGTTTATATCTCAAATAAAACCAATTGAAAAGATGGAGTGGAAGCACTGCTGTGCAATTTTACACGTATTTTTTTATTTATGTCGGGTAATGAATGTTTTGTGCATTTGAAGAATAGTCTATTGTGAAAACTAAATATGATCGAATTCTACCACTATATTTATATGTAAATACACCCACATCAAAACACACACACGCATTATATATATATATATATATATATATATATATATATATATATATATATCTCTATTATGTCCATTGCCTTCGAATATTACACGGTATATTTCTTATTAGAAGGAAAAAATACGAAAAGTTTATGATGGCCATTTACATCCATCTTGAGTTTGAATTTGATTATGTGAGTGACAACTGGTCTGACGCGGTTCTACTTCTATTTCTTTTTTGAACTGATTATTGTGTGTGTATATGCGCCTGTGTGTATCTATTCGCGTGTAGGGTTCTTTCGCAATACATTGCAAAGTGATGTCTGTGATCTGGTCATTCTGGTATTGATGTATTGAGACTCAATCAACTGTTAGCATCCACTTCTAAGCATGATTGCGATCTTGATATAAACAGACTAACCAAGATACGTTAGTTAGTATACAATTGAAAATTGTTTGCAGTGTAGTGTGCAGCAGGATGGCTCAGTGGTTAGAGCATGAGATTCCGAAGCAGACGTGCCCAGGTTCGAGCCCTTTCCGCGGTAAATTCTGGCCATTACTTGATAAGTTCCCAATTAGGACGAAACCGGTCTACTGGATGAATTGCCTTTTCTACACTATACAATTCTTAGTTTATACTGACATAGGTAAGTAATTAATGGGTCAGGTGTTTATATCAAGATGGCAACCTTGATTATAGTAATTGTTATCACCGCTCGCGCAACCAATGGTCGTTTAATTATAAACGCATGACCAATTATGTACATACATTTGTCAGAATAAACCAAATATTTTTAGTGTAGAAAAGGCAATTCATCAAGTAGACCGGTTTCGTCCTTATTGGGAACTCATCAAGTACTGGCCAAAATTTCCCGCGATGTTACCCGTACGAATGTATTTCGCCCGAGTGTAGTCTTTCGTGTCGCCTTTTTCCTCACTTTTGTTTCATTTCTCTCTTATTTAAATGCAATTTCTAAGTTTCCTGTGGTAGGCAGTTGCATTTTTCTGTTTTATTTCCGTTTCATGCTCGTTTTCTAGATGACATTCGGGCATTTTCTGTTGATGTCATTCACCCACTACAAAAAAACTGGTAGTGGGCTTCAATTTAATGGTTGGCGGATACCTTCGGTATTTCATTAATTTTTTTTGTAGTAAAGCGTAATCTTCAGGTGTATTGATCTGTTCGTTGATGGATTTTTTCGATTCGTTCAGGACATCTCCTTATTCTGGAGACACTGGATCATCTTGTCGTAGTTACGCCGCTGCTGAAAGAGTTCGTCTATCGTGGTGGTCTAATCTACTTGCTTCAGACATTGGCGACTGCTGCAAGTCTCGAAGTGCGACAAGCTGTGGTTAGCTTACTTGCACGCTGTCTCGGCGATCGTCAGGTGGGACGACGCATTCAAGCGTTGATTGGTCAGTTTCTGCCCAGGCTATTCCAAGAGACGCTGGTTGAATCGCCGGAAGCCTTCCTACATTTGTTCGACGGTGAGTTGTCACGTTCGCGTAAGGTTTACTACTACTACTACTACTACTACTACTACTACTAGTAGTAGTAGTAGTAGTAGTAATAGTAATAATAATAATGTAGCAGTAGTAGTGGTAGTAGTAGTAGTGGTAGTAAGTAGTAAGTAGTAGTAATTAGTAGTGGTAGTAGTAGTAGTAGTAGTAGTAGTAGTAGTAGTAGTAGTAGTAGTAGTAGTAGTAGTAGTAGTAGTAATTAGTAGTAGTAGTAGTAGTAGTAGTAGTAGTAGTAGTAGTAGTAGTAGTAGTAGTAGTAGTAGTAGTAGTAGTAGTAGTAGTAGTAGTAGTAGTAGTATTAGTAGTAGTAGTAGAGAGTAGTAGTAGTAGTAGAGTAGTAGTAGTAGTAGTAGTAGTAGTAGTAGTAGTAGTAGTAGTAGTAGTAGTAGTGGTAGTAGTAGTAGTAGTAGTAGTACTACCACAGCCAATACTACTACTAATAATAATTATTATACTATTACTATTACTACTACGACCTGTACTAATACTACTATTAATACTATTACTATTACACAGCATAGTATACATGTTTCACTGCCGCATTATTATGAAATTAATTATTATGTGTGTGCTGTAAATGAACAACTTGGTTTGACAGTAACAGCGTTTTAGCTCCCACAATATAACTTATCGTGTTATAAGGACATACAAACGGTAAGCTCCAGTCTGCAGTGATGGTGTTCGTGATTATTTACTCTACAGTAGACAGAGGGAGGTTGTTGCTATTACTTGTTGCAATGATTGAAGACCTCATCACGCCAATGATGGACTAGTGAAAGGCCGATACCTTCATATTTTAAACCTACTTTTTAGTTAAAACTGACGTCAGATAATTAGACTCACGTTAGAAATGTTTAAATAAAGAAGTAAAGTGTCCTCATTAATCTACCTCGGTTACGTCTGTTAGAAAGTTTAATTGTCCCATCATTGGCGTGATGAAGTCTTCAATTATTGCAACAAGTAATAGCAGCAGCTTCCCTCTGTCTACTGTAGAGTAAATTATCACTAACAACATCACTGCAGACTGGAGCTTACCGTTTGTATGTCCTTACGGTAGCTACCTCATAGGCCAATATCGTTGGAACGGATAAAATACAAGGACGCGTAAAAGTATCTCTTTGCCTACGATGCATAATTGTATCACCGCTAGCTACAAGATTGACATCGTGAAGTTTGATCCTCATATTTGCTGAGCTATAGTTGGCCCCGTTTTAAAAGCAATTTAAACGTTTTCGGTGATTATGACCAAAGTTCCTTTGACAGGTTCATGACTTTCTGGAAAAGAAAAACGTTGACGAAGCTTAAGGTGGTCTCACGAATCCCAAACCCCTTTGAGACTTAACGATGCACAATATAGAATATGAAATTCGTCTTTTAGACCAGGGTATTTCTTATTTGGCACTGGCCAATGATGACAGACTTGTTGCGGTCTAGAAACCATTGAAATTAAGCTTGTGTCAGTACAAATGAGAGGAAAATTACGCTCGGATTGGAACAGCATTAAAAAGGCTTCAGAAGTAACAGGTGTTTCTCTATAAATAATTAATTCGGTGTGCGCAGCCAAACCTAAAATGGAAGCAACAATGCATCAGTTTAGTTCAGTTGAGACCAGAAGGATATACCAAAGGCAGCATGAACGGAAAGTATAATCTCATGCACATTCGTTTCGTGCTTACTGGCGACTCATCAATAGGAGCCGGTATTACGCCCTTTAACCACTATATATTTGGGTGAAGAATATGGGATAATAGGATGGTACAATCTCCTAGACGAATTTGTAAACCTGCACATTAGTGAAGCTAACATCATATGGTCTACGACAGTACGACGCCAACACGCTTTCAATGCTCACACTCTGCTATATATACATATATATATACATATATATATATATATATATATATATATATACATATATATATATATATATACCGAATCTTTGGTAAGGGATAGCTCAAACACTATGGCTGTTGTGTTAGTAACCGATCCCAACGTTATTGTAACCGGAAAAGGTTACATGGGTACTAACACTAAAGTTACATACATATATATATATATATATATATATATATATATATATGTTAGCTCTTCGCAACAAACAGTATTTAACGCATCACTTTGCATAACGAAAAGGATAAAAAACAAGCTGTAACATTTCACATATATACGTAGCTTAGGAAAGTGTGATTGACCACGTTCATCTTTCTTTTAAATTTTGTTTGAAAATACACTTTAAAAATTTCTAAGAATTTATTGATTTTTGCACATAAAAGATTTTGATATGCTCGCCAACAAACTAGCTAAATTTAAAAAAACGAACAGCTCTTTGAAACACTTTTTTATGCGTTATTAACATGTCGTTCATCTCAGTCAGTAAACTAAAATGAAGTGTAAAATTGGCACTGGCGTCATTTCACGAAAGCTATACTTAAATAAAACTGGAGAAAGGTAAACATGCACAGTCTGACAGAGCGATGCCATTTTGATTGGGGAAAATTATTTAGCCTATAGTCACAGAAATAGCACACATGACGGCCGGCGGGACAGCCAATCTCACCAGCGGTGTTAGCGTGAACTACGCAGGTGATGTCGGGCTTCATCCAACCTCTGTCGTGGGAAGCCTCGAGTTCGGCTTAACTGCTGAATGGGCTAGACCCATAGAACAGTATTAGGCTACTTACTTTACTTTACTGCGGCTGACTCCTTTTGGAGGATAAGCCGGCTCCAGTGACATTTCATGGAGTTTCTTGGGAATTTGGTACAAGTGGTGTCCCCTCACCACTCGGCTTTTTGATCGAGGACGCACCTCTAGCCTTTGCACATCCAAGCGCAGTCTGCAAGGCAGCAGTAAGTTGCATGGTTGCCGGTGGCTGTTGAGAGCTCATTCGCCATTCGGAAGTACGGGGTACTGTCCAGGAGTCCATGTAATCCTGTGGCTGTTGAACCCTTTTGTGGCGGGGAACACACGCCGAGTCATGGTGCCGTCGTCGGGCTCATGTGGTATTTTATAGGAGATCCGATTGCCGGTCGGAAATCCACCACGCCCTGGTGACACCACCGCCATAGCCCCGTTAGCCCATGTACGATCGGCCATCGAGACATGGTTGACACCGTCGTACCACGCTGAGGAGGGAATGGACTTTACGACGGTATTAGGCTACTGAAGGCAACTGAGCACTGGCGCCTGAAATTGAGGTGTTCCTGTCAGTTAATGCTAATCAGTCTTGAATGGTAGACTGTTTGTGCGAATAAAAACTTGGAATGTTAAATATGCATTGTCACTAGGACTGGCCTACCTAGTGTAGTTTTACAGCCAATATATAATAATGAATTCCTTGCTAGTTCTGGGACAGTGGAGCATCAGGTTTCAAATGCTGATATGTTGCCGACTAAGTTGATGATGGTAGTGGCGAGGATGAGGCGGAGGAGAAGGAGAAGGAGAGTGAAATAAAACGGCGACAGTACTGGATACCATTTCTTAAAGTTATGTGACGAGTAATTTAAATCGCACTAGTCCGCCCACCTGATTAAATTAATTGTTGCAATAACTCGTGTAATCAATGGTTTATTTAGTGAAATGGCCTTTTACCAGAAATCTTATTTTAAGTTGACAATTTTGTCTTCTTTAATTTCTTTTTAATTGCCAAGTAATGTTACTTCTTCATCATCTTCTTTTTTAATGCCATCAATGCTACACTGACAGGTGACCATGAGAATCCTGAATTAATTTGGAATGGTCCATGTCGACAAAAGCTACGTGAAGTTCTACATGAAATGTGTACAAAGTAAGCCTTCGTTCGTTCTGGTTCACTTTTAAAATATTTCATTTGTTAAGCGTCATCAAGTTTGTGTCATAGCAGACGTCATAGGCTGCCGTAACAAGAATTCATTTCTGAGTAGGCTACAGGGTAGGTGATTGGCGACGCTGTCTTCTAAGTGCCAGACACACCATGCTGAAGCAGCTACTTTTGCATAGTCTTGCTTGATCTAGCGAAGTGGTCTTGTTTATTCACCTATTTATGGTTTGATCTTTAATGACCCTAGGGGCGCGAGACGTACTTCTACTTTAATCATTGTGTACAGGTAACATGTATAACGCGCTTAGATAAAAAATTAGGGAGTTCTTTCTACTAGTGCATATCCACGGTTTGTGGCCTCATTTTAGAGGTTTTCATTTGATTTGTCGCAGGTCATCTCAGATTTTGTAGGATACTTAGTTTTTTCATTGTTCTTACCCGTTGAAAATATGTAGCGTCCACGTGTGACAACCTGACGCTGCGCTACCCAAAAGGAAGTAATATTCCAATGACCCTAAGAAGAGCCAGTGTCACATTAATGAACTTTAGGTTGTGAATTGGTGTGTACCGGAGCGTAGGCGATTGTCGTCAAGTCTTACCAGCCTTATTTGTCTTCGGTGTCCTGCCCGTGATGGTTTTGGTACGAATAAGCCTTTGTCGAGTTGTCTTTGAGTTAATTAATCGGTTTCCACTAATCCTTGCTGTTAAGACACGCTTTAATAAATCGTTTGGCATTTAATTTAGGATGTGACTCGTGCCAATATGTGTTGGATTACGAAGTACCGATGGTGTAATTTGCGCTGCAACACGACTTTCGAGGACGACGCCGGCATCTTCTTAGTACAAGATTACGTGTGTATTTGCTATGCCACTCAACGAGTCTATATATGTGAGGTGCAGCGTTGACTTTGTTAAACCTGTTGACCAATCAGTAGTCTGCATTTATTCGAACTGTGCTGAAGGATGGCGTGACATTAAAAATTGAATGCTAAACATATAAGTGTTTTAAGTACGCGTAGCACATATTTCCAAACGTGATTTAAATGCTTGTAAACTCGAATACTGTGGCTCTATTATTTGAATTGATATGCTAAATAAATTTCACACATGTAGCACTTAAGCCCAATTACATCAACATCAGCCGAACAAGCAAGTTTTACATGGCTACTATCAGAAGCAGTAGACAGAAGTATGCGTCTTGGAAGATAGTTCCATGACAATACGGATGCTCACGTAAGTTTCTCGAATACGACGTCTTAATCCAAGGTTTCCTCCTACACTTTATTCTAATCACCTTTCAACTACACACGTCACAAACGTTACCGTGTGTGTAAGTGTGAATGCAGTCAAATGCATGTCAGTGGATGCAGCAGACGATTTTTTCGTAAAATTTTACCTACCGCGTGTGGGTAGGAAATGACGGTGTTGCGCATGCACCTATATATTGCTACATAATGAAACATACAAGTTGCGTAAGTCAAACATAACGTCGGGTTGAAATACAAAGAAATTATTACGCGATGGACGAGTTTGTCGATCATAGCCATCATACGCATAGTTGGCCGCCTCGAGTAATTGACCTCGCTGATGGCTGTCATTATTTGAATTTGTTCTTGTAGACATGAGGAGGAAAAGCAACGTACGACAGTAGACCTTTAGTACTGGAGGCTTATTCTCGCCGTCAAGCGCTCAGTGGACTATAATGCATTTTCATGTCTTTGAGTGTTCCGATAGTAAAGTTTCTATGCCTTCTATATGACTTACTTACTTTTTTTTACTTTACTGCGGCTGACTCCTTTTGGAGGATAAGAAGGCTCCATTTTCATGGAGTTTCTTGGGAATTTGGTACAAGTGGTGTCCCCTCACCACTCGGCTTTTTGATCGAGGATGCACCTCTAGCCTTTGCACATCCAAGCGCAGTCTGCAAGGCAGCAGTAAGTTGCATGGTTGCCGGTGGCTGTTGAGAGCTCATTCGCCATTCGGAAGTACGGGGTACTGTCCAGGAGTCCATGTAATCCTGTGGCTGTTGAACCCTTTTGTGGCGGGGAACACACGCCGAGTCATGGTGCCGTCGTCGGGCTCATGTGGTATTTTATAGGAGATCCGATTGCCGGTCGGAAATCCACCACGCCCTAGTGACACCACCGCCATAGCCCCGTTAGCCCATGTACGATCGGCCATCGAGACATGGTTGACACCGTCGTACCACGTTGAGGAGGGGATGAACTTTACGACGGTTTCTATATGACTTCGTTTCTAGTGTAGCCATATATGGGAAGCAGTGATGCTGGGTTGTTTTCAAACTTGCCTAAATTAAGCATCGGCATATCATGCTGACGATAATGTTACCTATTTAGCTATTTTAGTTTAGTCTGTAGTGAAAGAAGCTTCCGGCTTGACGAACGGCGGCTCCTGGCTAGTTGTACCGACAACGGTAGCATGAACCTCGCGGATGCTAGTAGGATACAGTCTTCCTATATTCTGTCAAGTCTTGAATTATGCTTTATTGCTCATCTTTACACGTAGTGGTAAATGGGTTTTTGCGGAGTGCGCGCGTACGTGCCAGATGCGGTGAGCAACTCGCGGATACTGAAGGAAACTAGTGACTGGCGCCGCAAAATCAAATGCTCTTGACAGCTGGTGTCCCTCAACCATGGTTGGTTGACCATCTAATAGAATGAAATTTGTGCATACAAATCATCTGTTCCCACTAGCAGCAGATAGACTAGTATTGTTTAACATCACGCAAGTTACTACGAATTTCTTTTTTTGTCAATTAGTGGAACATCAGCGTTTAAATACCATTGAATTGTTGTTCTGTCTCACTGTAGCTACTTATTTTCTACTAAAAATTTGTCCGATTCGCGGTACCGAATACAGTGGTACCTCGAGATGCAAGCAGCCTAACATACGAGTTTTTTTTTAGATACGAGCCGGAGCTTGGGCCATGTTTTCGTTCATGATAGGCGCCCAAATCCGAGATACGAGCCGTGTTTCCGGAGCCTCCCGCTAGTTGGCGCGCAGGGTCGAGCATCATCCTAGTGAATCTTTCGCTCAGTCGCAAGTGTTACCCGCTTCAATAGAAGTTTATCTTGTGCGCTGTACTCTTTTTTGCTTTATTTTTGCGTGATTACTGAATTTTGTGTGTTATCATGGGGCTGAAGAAAGTGATTGCTAAGGACAATGGTGACAGGAAGTAGAGAATGATGTCGATAGAACTAAAGCAAGAAATAACAGAAAAAACATGAGCGTGGCGTACGAGTAAATGAACTCGCATAGATCTATGATCGTAGTACATCGACAATTTGTACGATATTGAAGCAGAAGGATGCCATCAAGTGTGCTGCACCAGCAAAAGGAGCCACAATTCTTTCACAATTAAGGACAAATATCCACGAGGAAATGGAGAAGCTTCTGCTCGTGTGGGTGAAAGAGAGGGAGTTGGTAGGAGATAGGTTGACGGAGACGGTAATATGCGAAAAGGCACGGAGTATTTATGCCGACTTAATGAAGAAAGAAGCATCATATTTTGTTATGCATCTGTTAATTATTTGTTATTTAAAAACATATCTTCATTCATAATTTACAATGGGTTCGGGATTTTTCATAGGTCCTGAACGGACTAAATCGAATTCTGTTATTTTAAATGGAAGAAATTCGTTTGAGATACGACCTCGGTTCGGGAACGAATTAAACTCGTATCTCGAGGTACCACTTTACTGTTTTTTCTTGAATAGGCACTAAGTATAGCATATCTTAATTTGCTATTATTGACAAGTTTAGCATAGCATGCGTGGTTCCATGTTTAGTGTGTAAAAATCAGCTAAACACAATAATGTTCATATTTATATATTAGCAACGAAACGGTAGCGCGTCTGTTGCTGGTTCACCGGTTGCAGTTTTGAAGACGGATCCAAAAAGATTCTAGCATCCCCAAATTATTGGTTTTAAACAACACCAAAGCTTAACCAACTCATCTTAACATAATGATTGGGATTGGTTTTTATATCTAGCTCGCAAACTTGAATTAAATAATTGTTATCACCACCCCCGCAAGCAATGATTGTCAAATGGTTTGTGGGATGTGTTTTCCGTTGAAAACGGGTCTGAAACGGGTAACCGTATTATTGGGAACAAAATTAAAGATAGTGGATGCAAGCACCTTGTTGGGTAGTACAAGGTTTGGGTAATTAATCTATTCCCTGTCGCGAAACATGTTTCGTTTAAACTCATCTTATTTGTCAGCCCGTTATGGCTATTCAGTAATTGTTCTATTAGTTAACCATTCTTGTGCAACCAACTGCGTTACACTTCACTGGTGTTAGCTTTATAACAAATTTCCCTGGCAGAAGTAAATAATTGATCATTTGACTGGATTGATGGTACATCAGAGACACCAAATTAGATTAGTTCTTAACATTCAGATACCCATCCTGTGTTAGCCGGGTTCCGTCCTCCTATTTGACTTGGTGAAAATGCCGAAGAAATTGTTCGGCATAGCGTGCAAGTCGGCGGAATTCAATTACAGGACGGAACTGTTCAGGCAGAAACGAGGATAAATCGGATTGCACAATTCGAGCTCTGCTATCAATATATACATATATATATATATATATATATATATATATATATATATATATATATATATATATATATATATATATATATATATATATATATAATAACGAATAAACGTTTCTACACTCCTTTGAATGTAGACAATTACATTTCATTTCGTGTTTAACTTTGTTCAAGCTTTTTCATGGCGCAAAAGGCTAATCGAACGGTGCGCTGGAGTCTGCCGGATTCTCTGACAGTGTCGTATGCCGCCGAGATGTTATCCACAGCAAACACCAGGAGGAAAACCTCTGCTGAGGAAACGGACATGGACAACTTGCTTGTGGGCCTCGATGCACCCGTAGTCGTAGCCGATGTTTACCTTCATTTGTATATTGCTAGCCCGGGCTGGGCTCTGCGCCGCCCCGAAGACTTTCTTGACGGTGTGTTGGATAAATGGCTGGAGGTGCGTCTCATTCTTTTGTTTATATCTATTGCTTCTGATTACAGATGTCGAAGCCAAATAACGTTTAAAAATAGTCTAATAAATGAATGTCTGTTGGTTAACTCGGCAACATCAGTATTCACTTTGTTATTAACTGAGTTTTTTCTATCTAATAAAATATATACTTTGTAATATTTGAAGGCCGGGAAAATTATAAAGATATATATATATATATATATATATATATATATATATATATATATATATATGTATACTAAGTCTTCCTTAAAGGTAAGTAAATTCACCATTTAAATGAGAAAAAATAACATTGTTCAGTGGAAAAAACATATTAATAAATATTATTTGTGCCTGGATGTATTTACAATATTTTGGATTCGTTAGTGATATTTTTGTCTATCCAATCATAACCGTAGATTTGTGGTAACCAGTCACTTCTTAGCCGTATCTATTCTGCTGTGTTGCAATGCAGACTTCTATCTCGTAAAACCATATGTGTCATGGCTATCAATTCATCTTGTAGACCACAGCTTCGCCCTTTGGAGTACACCCTCCGTAGTAGCCAGGATTTCTGTCGGCTGCAATCAGACCTTCGACGATTTGCCTGGGAATTCGCTGAATGGCTTTCGATAAAATGGTTGTGTATTCGATTGCTGTCCGCAGAACCTGTGGCTTTTCGGAATATTTGCGCAGTAACGACGGTTCAGTCGTTTCATAGACGGACTATTTCTTTTATTCCTTCATGCATACCTTTTACCAAAGATATATATATATATATATATATATATATATATATATATATATATATTCTAATTAGGAGGAAAAAAACACATTAATTACAAGGTGGATAATAGCCTTTGATTTCGAGAAGACTAAACTTCGCTCTACAATCTTTCATTTATATACATTCTGGGTTTTCATTTGAATATGTGGGTGGCAACAAATCTGACTCGGTTTTCTATTTCTTGTTTTGGCTGATTGGTAAGTGTGTATGCGTTTGTGTCTGTGTGTGTGCCTGTTTGCATGTAAAGGTCATTCTCGCTGTATTGCAAAGTGATGTCTGAGATCTGGTCATTATTGTATTGATGGCTTGAGAATTAACCATCTGTTCGAATTGTTCGCTGTTACGTGTACGAGTGCTATTTTTCCGAGTGTAGTCTTTCGTTTCACCTTTTTGCGCAAATTTGTGTTCTTCACTTGGTAACAGCGCAAGTGCGGATTGCAGTGTTGAACGCTCATATTGTTTGGAAATTTCTGTCACCGTATGTGCATCTGTTTTTTCCTCTTCAGTTTGTTGCCAATCCGATTGAATGTTTGTTGATTCTAGTCGAGGGCGTGTTCGGTCTTGCCTGGATACTAGTAAATTGTTGTTGAATTTTGTTATTCGTGGCCAGTCGATTAGAATATCATGTTGATGAAACTTTTGAATATTTAGGCCAGGTGCTTGTTGTTTTATATAAAGGGCTTCATAAATAAATAATAATTTTCTGATTTTGCTTTATGTAGAATTGAGAAATTGGTCGAATTGACTGGGTGCCCCGTTGCCAATATATGATCGGAAATAGCTGATTTTCCTGACGGTGCCAAGCCTTTGTTAATCAATATCTGTGGTAAATGTTGCTGGATTCTGCTTATCAATTGCTTCTTCGTACGTCCGATATATGTGCTACCGCACATACATGAGAATTTGTAGACTATGAATGATTTGGAGAGAATTGGCAATTGATCTTTGGCATCCAACCTCATGATTCTCTGTGTACTAAATGTCATATTAACTTTAACACTGGGAAAGTTCTCCTTAGTTATTCTATTCAGCCGCCGTGCAATTATTGAGGCTGGTACGTCGCCTCTAAATGGTAAGTTTAGGAAAACCTGCTTGACGGTATCCTCTCTAGTGCGAATCTGCCGTGGTCTGATGTTGACATCAATGAAACGCTCTGAGTAGTTGTTCATTAGCAAAATTTTCCTGAGGTAGCCCAGTTCTTCCTCGATCTTGTGTTCAGTGCAGATCTTCCTGATTCTGTTTGCTAGGTTGTTTACTAAGTTTCTTTGGTGGGATTTTGGCTTACTGCTGTTATAGTGAATGTATTGCCCACTATTGCGCACTCTACAAAAGGTATGTAGATGATATCTTGTTGTTCATCTCAGAAGCAGCAGACCCTTCCGAAATCCTCAAACAAGCAAATGGAGCCGATCCAGACATCAAATTCACTCTCGAGGTAGAGAAAGACGACAGTTTTCCCTTCCTTGACATCAAACTCACTCGAGAAGCAAACGGGGATTTGACACTGGCCATACATAGAAAATCCACTTTCACCGGACAATACATTCACTACAACAGTAGTGTGCCAAAATCCCACAAAAGAAACTTATTAAACAACCTAGCAAACAGAATCAGGAAGATCTGCTCTGAACACAGGATTGAGGAAAAACTAGGCTACCTCAGTCTACCAACCAAGGCTGATGAGCAGTATCTGCCCAGATGCCAGTGGCCAAAGTTTCCTTCAGCAGCCGAAATTTGTCCTTCGCGTCTGGCACGCTTGCTCTCATCCAGTCACTACACATTTAACAATAAAAGTTACTGTGCAGTTAGACCAAACTCGAGGCTTCACATGAAACAGGATGATGGCTGTGTCCCTTTAGACCCGGCAAGGTTCATGCTACCATTCCCGAACTGACTAGCTTGTGCCCGCCGGTCGTCAGGCCGGAATTTCTATGGCTACGGGCCAAATATTTACTTGGCATAGTTTAACCAGTAACAAGCTAGTCTAAATAGGACCAGAAGGAAATGCTAAAGTAAATATGAACAAAAGGTATTATCTCACGTATACATGCGCTTCGTGCTTAAAGGCGAGTCATCAACAGGAGCCGGCACTACGCTTATAAGATTGCAATAAGACGAAATAGACTATAGTCTTAAAATTGTTGCCCTTAGTCACGCAGCGTCAATTGGTTGACATTGGTTGCGCGGACGATGATAACAATTACTTGTTAATCAAGGTTGTGATCTTGATATAAACACCTGACCGGTTTCGTCCTTAATGGGAACTCATCACGTACTGTCTAAAATGGGCCGCGGTCAGGGCACGAACCCGGTTCGAGCAAACTTTATTTAAATGATTTTTTCATCGTCTCCGCATTCAAGTTTTTCTAAAGAGATTTCATTTGTTTGTCTCACTTTCTTTTTTTGTGATGCTGTAATATTGAATGTGGGACTGCGGAACACCAGCAACCATTTGAATTTCTGGATTTTCTGAGTAACTCGCAATAATGACAGTAATCATCGAACCTTGTTGTTCACCACCAGTTTCGCCTAGATCTACTTAGTTTTTTTTCTTATCTTACTTTATTGAACAGTGCATTCCAAATCTACCGGACACCGGCGTGGTTGTTCGCCTCATTACTCGTGCGGGTGTTTGCGTTCTACAGAGTCGGCCAGGCCTGCTTGACGGACTTCCCCGAAAAGGCTACCTGCATCGTGTTGTCGATATGCTAAACTGCATCTCAGATCCGATGGGTGCATGTGCGGCGGTAACATTTCTTCATCAAATGTCGAAAAGTCGCGTAAGTCAGTTTCAATTTTTTTCCTTCAAAGTATCAGTTTTGTGTGTGTGTGTGTGTGTGTGTGTGTGTGTGTACGTTTGTTTTTGTGTGTGCTACCCTGGTATATCGCGGGTGTTATTGTCTTTTTGACACCCGTATTCTGTCCTTGTTTGTGTAAGTTTTTCGTAGTAAAGACTGAAATTTGCCGTTGATGCGATGGTATGCTGGAACTCATGACTGGTTGAGCTGTATTGGTGATACTTGAGTGCTGTTAGAGTTTCTAACACCAAACAGATCAATGAATAGGTACCGGACTATCTTTATCTCAATCAATGCTAGAATAGGCGATCTTGTGTTTATTTTCTGTCCACGTACAACTACCAGTTACCTGGTAATGTGGAAGTGAAGTGAAATTATATCATGTCGATGTAATGCTGTTTGAAAGTTGTGCGTACACAGAAAGGTAGGTTTCTAAGAACAATTTGTTCAAATAAAGTTAAATTCAGCCTTCGTACTTTATTCGTTAGCTATTATAGATGAAATCGTGTAGTAAAAATTCACTGAAAGGATTTAAAATAAATGTAAAGTTGCTGCGTTTTATTTACTCCCTCCGAAGAATTTCGCTTTCAAGCCTACTACTACCTTTGTTCAATTTTTCTGCTCTCTGTACGGTTTTACCTGACTTGCCATTTCGTTGTGCTTTCGCATTGAACATGTCAGCCAGACAGGCGTGGTCTTCCGGTTGGCGGTTTTCAGCTAAACTATTATCCAGTCCGAATCTTGTGCTATCCTCTGCTGAACTTTTGAAGGTGACAGCTGAAGCCAATCATATTGCCACAGATTTACGTAATTAATGCGCCGGCGGATGCAGTATGCAATCATTGTTGACTGTATATGTCACTGGTTTCTGGAAGCTTAGTGGGCATGGACGAGTCGTATTCAAAGTCATTCTTCTGCTCTTCGATTGTCTGTCCTATTCAGCTGACGAACACCATCTTTTCTTGCATTATCTACTGCCAATAGTATCTGATTCTTTATGAGCTCTAGGAGGCGCCTCCGCCTTGTCTTCCTGTTAGTCAAAGCACTTGTGCCACTTTCAGGCCGGGATCTTGACTTGGCTTGCTAGAGGATATTTGAGACGCCTGACGTAGGTTTACTGACAGTGTGGCGCCGACCTACGGCTATGACAAACTTTTTTTAAATTCCTACCGTTATACGCCTCGTGTCTCGTCTGGTGCTCGTGTTTACCAGTAGAGTGATCCTCATTTTTGCTTCTATTTCTCGCTTTTCCTTCTCCGCTTTACGGAATTTACGATTAAAGCCGGGTAGGTTAAGTTCAGATGAAACTGTGGGCGCTAAGGCTTTTGTTTGCAGCTCGAGCAGCGCGGTTTTCCATTTACATATAGAGAATAGCGCCATACATTTTTTGATTACCTTAAATTCCAATTTCCATGGTTGCAATTTTATCGACCAGAATTGACCACCGCATTCGACTCTATTTCACTAGCGTTATACCTTAGCGCATTTTTACCTCAGCACCCTACATTTACATAGATTGTTTCTCAATGCAAAAAAATGCGCGATTTGCAGTTCAGTCAAACATTAAGAACAGTTGATTAAGGCGAATGTAAATTATGCGAGAGATTCTGTTGGCATCAGTTGGAGACAACGATTCATTTTAAGGTGTGTCGTTAATACTTCGTACCTCATAACAGGTTCGCTTACCTAGGACCGGAGCTATATACCATAACTTGTCTAAGCAAAATGCACGATCCATTGTACATCCGCGTTTCGTGCTTACTGGCGACTCACCATTAGGAGCCGATGCCACGCCCCAAACCTAACATATACTTGGTCAAGAAATGTGGAGCATTTGGACGGTACAATCTTCTATACGATTAGTTCAATTTCTGAAATATCCGATTGATCTCCATTTCCAAGTTGGCATCGATTTTGTCGTCTTTTTTGGCGCAGTGCGAGCCTCGTGTGTTGACTCTCCGCGAGTTGCGTTGTCGCGGGTTGGTGCTTTGCACTATCAGTTTTGCAAAGAACCGATTGATCCCAATTTCCAGCCATGCATCCGTTTCGTCTGCCTTTAGGCTGGGTGCGAATTTGTCCCTTTCTTCCGAAGGCTTCAACATCGTCCATACTAACCACTGGAAATGGGGTACTGTCTAAGATTAGATCGTTTCGACCATCCATGATCATAATAAGAGTACGACGGCAAACTGACTAGCGAGTACCTTGTGGATTTAGGTCGAATACCGGCTTCTATGGGCACGAAACAGCTCTATATGTTTAAAATTTCATTGTGCAATGATTATCACAAAACGTGAAATCTGTTGTCCTTTTTAGCCAGATATTGAGATTTTTGCTGACGTAGAAGTATTTGGAATAAACATTTTTCTACTATTCCTCATAGGGCATGGATTTGTATAGTATAAATATTCTATTTGATATTTCGGAAAGATTTTCCTCCCTGTGTATTATATGCATAAATGTTTAGTGTTGTCCTTCATCTAGCACGTTTTTAAACTTTATCGTGCAATTTGTTGGCGCCTTCGTGTAGTTATGCGTTCAGGCAATGAGTGAACGCGACACAATCGGTGGCATTCTTCGTGTGGCTCACTGTTGTATTGGTGAGGAACTTGGCCTAATTGGCGAGACCCTATTCGGCATATTTGACTGCTCTACCGATCTGTCAACCTCGTCTCAGACTGCTTGTGGGGTGTCGTCGGTGGCCAGCGGTGCGAACGCGGTCGCCAGCGATGCGCTCGTTGGCCAGGCAATGCAGCACAATCTTGTTGGGTGGATATTGAGCCTGTTGCAGACTGGATTGCCGTCATATGTGCGAGAGCCGGGCCAGACGCGTGCCTATCTGGTGAAAGCGCTTAAAGCCATGCAGAGAAGTCCGACCTATGGAGATCAGGTTGGTTGCATTTTTAACGTGTGCACCACTGGATTGTGCAAACTCGTATGTACTCCATTTTGATGTTTGTACTCTTTCATTTAAAACAAGGCATCAAAATTTGTAAATGAAATTATAAAAAGACGGAAAATTCCCATTATTAACCTTTTCAGTATTTAATAGCGAATAATATTTGAGATTTGCTACGTCCTAAAATCCCACATTCCTCACCCAAATATATAGCGGGTAAAAGGCGTAATACCGGCTCCTACTGATGAGTCGCCAGTAAGCACGAAACTAATGTGCATGAGGTTATACTTTCCGTTCATGCTGTCTTTGGTTTTTCCTTCTGGTCACAATTGAACTAATTTGTCACTAGGTTCGCAACACCTAATACATACTTGCATATATATTAGATCTTCGCAACAAACAGTATTTAACTGTAATATATTGAATTGAATGATGTCATGCTTACCGCGAAATGTGATAACTCATATCGATGAAGGCCAGAGTGTATGGTTTAACTGGAGTAACAGGTGTTCGGAAATTGTTGTAATTCTCAATTTGGGTGAACTTTAGCATAAATTTATATCCATCATGTTGGTATCATGTACCGACTCGGAAACCATAGTGTTAGTATCCGGTACGCATCGATTTCAAAAAAGGTATCAGTTACTAACACAATAGCCATAGTGTTAGTATCCTTTACAGACTCGGTATATATATTATATAGTGTGAGTTAGCATTGAAGTCGTATTGTCGTTGACTTTAGATTATGTTAGCTTCACTATTACAGGTTTACACATTCGTCTAGGAGATTGTACCGTCCTATTATTCCACATTCTTCTACCGAATATATAGTGGTTAAAGGGCGGAATACCGGCTCCTACTGATGAGTCGCCAGTAAGCACGAAACGAATGTGCATGAGATTATACTTTCCGTTCATGCTGCCTTTGGTTTATCCTTCTGGTCACAACTGAACTAATTTGTTACTAGGTTCGCAAAACCTAATACATACTTGCATATATATTAGTTCTTCGCAACAAACAGTATTTAACTGTAATATATTGAATTGAATGATGTCATGCTTACCGCGAAATGTGATAACTGATATCGATCAAGGCCAGAGTGTATGGTTTAACTGGAGTAACAGGTTTTCAGAAATTGTTGTAAATCTCATTTTCGGTGAACTATAGCATAAATTAATATCCATCATGTTAGTACCATGTACCTTTTCGGTACTATAATGTTGGTATCTGGTACTGATAAAATGGCCATAGTGTTAGTATCCCTTACAGACTCGGAATTTATATTATATAGAGTGAGTTAGAGTTGAAGTCGCATTGTCGAAGACTTTATATTAAGGTTGCTTCACTAATGCAGGTTTACACATTCGTCTAGGAGATTGTACCGTCCTATTTTCCAACATTCCTCCGTCCATCTGTAACACATTCGTCACCCAAATTTATAGTGTGTATAGGGCGTAATACCGGCTCCTACTGATGAGTCGCCAGTAAGCCCGAGTCGAGTGTGCAAAAGATTATACTTTCCGTGTGTATGTATGTACATGTGTATTTATCTATATTTTAAATTTGCTTGTCATTTCCGTCAGAAAATAATATATACGCCAACGTTATTTATTCACTTTTCATTAACGTATTACATTTTGCTGCATTTTTTGAAAATTAGATAACTGCGCGTCTCGAGAAACACCCTGGATGGGCTGAATATCGCGACCAGAGTCATGCCCTGTTCTTATCTAACGTGCAGCCAACAATGGCGTATCTGACTGCGGGTCCATCTGGTGGAAGTCTTCATGCTGGTTATTTGACAGCAGCTCCTACGGCAACAGGTTTGTATGCCAAAGATTTCGTTCGCATGCCGAATGTTACTTCCCTTGTTGAAACGATCATTTAAAGCGCGGCGGTTATGGCAATTATTTATTTAAATCAAGGTTGTGATTTCTTTCTAAGCTCAAATCCCATTATATGCCTATATATATATATATATATATATATATATATATATATATATATATATATATATATATATATATATATATATATATATATATATAATAAACCTATGCAAGATTCCGGACAGTACGTGATGAGCTCCCAATACAATTCTTAGTTTATTCTGACAAAATGTATGCACTTAATGGGTCATGTGCTTGTATCAATATCGCGAACCTGATTATAATAATTGTTATCATAGATTTGTCAGTATAAACTAGGTATTGTATAGTGTGGAAAAGGCAATTCATCCAGTAGACCGGTTTTGTCCTCATCACGTACTGACGAGAATTTGCCGCGACAGGGCTCGAACTCAGGAACGTTTGCCTCGGAATCTGGTGCTATTACCACTGAGCCACCCTGTCGCCCAGGTTGCATTCCTGTCCACGGCAATTCTGGCCAAGACGTGATGAATTCCCAATAATAACGAAAGCTGTCTACTGGATAAATTGGCTTTTCCACATTATGCAACCCTTAGTTTATAGTTACAAATGCATGTTCTTAAAGGATCAGGTGTTTATATCAAGTTCGCAACCTTGATTATAGTAAATGTTATCACCGCCCGCGCAACCAATGTTCGTTTAATTATATAAATGTTCATTTCAATACCACTTCCATCTAATGTGGTGTCCGTTTAGTAATGACAGATTGGGGATAATTAGTTGGAACTTTGGGTCTATAGGGACGCAATGTAATCTCTCCCTAATGGAAAAGCTAACCAACCACTTCTTCGGCATGCCTGCGGCTTGCATGGACAGAAAGCATATCAATATAGCGGCTATATAATTTTACTCCACTCAATAGGTCAGACTTCGTTCGTTCTAACATACACGAAAACGTATTGGCGATGGTCGGAACTAAGGCAGAAAACATTAGTATACCATCTTTTTTCCCGAACACCTGGGCATTTAATATTAAATACATGTATAAAAAAATTAATCATTACTACTGCTCTTTAATTAGTTTAATACTTGGGGAATTTGCCTGGGTATGCTGACACAGTAAAATATGTGAACATCACCGTGGAACGTAGTCTGAGGGCTGCATATCTAAATTTGATTTCCATATATATTCAATGCAGTTTGATCCTCGATAGTCACTTTGTCGTCGTACTCTGATGATGATCATGGAAGTTCGAAACGCGTCAGTGCGTTGCGGTTGGCGGTAGTTTTGTTATGTTGTTCGACGACTGGTTAAATACAATGGGATTGGTGTTTTATTGAAGGTCACTAACTTTATTTAAAAAATTGTCTGCATACAGTCGATGTAACAAATAAGCTATGCACTATAACCCAATGTATTAACTAAACCAAACTTACTCTGCATCTGACAAAATTCCAATTCAATCTGCATATAATGTTATCTACAATGGGATTTTTACTTGTGGGCCATCTTCTTTGAGCCCATGCAGTCAAAGATTGAACTCTCGCTTTTCGGACCACATACTGACGTGATGTGTTCTAAATAGGATTAGTGTTGCACATGCATCCATAATTAAACTGATCTTGTCACGTCAAAACTTCGGTACTCAATCGAAACTCTTTTAACTTTAATAACGGCTAGGCTGGTGAGCATGTTTCCTTTTTTTGAAGGCTATTACAATAAGTGGACATGGTTCAGAATTGTGCAAGCACAAACAATTTGTTTGTGCACTGGTACTACCATAGGGCTTTTCAGGCCCCATCTGAAAAGGTCTCTAATTAAGCTTCTTATGTTTGAACCACATGCTTTAATATATTTCGTATATTATTTACTCCTACCTTTGCTTTTATTTAAGCAAATTTAATTAAGGTTTTATATTTCGCGTGTAATTCAGTTGATAAGGTGGAGCGAAACGCTACTGTACAATTTATAATGCGTTTTGATACGCATTTTGTTTTTATTTAAATGAGAAATACCTTATTTTTCATTATGATGTCTTTCAAGACACAGTTTTATTATATTTATTATAATTTTCGACTGTAGGTTTAGTATTTTTTTAAAAAACGCAGTTCGGCTTGGCACAATGCTATATACTTATGGCAGACATTTCCCAGCTCCTTCGTCATGTCTTAGATTCAACTTCTTTTATTAACTACGGTGTGCATTAAAACTACTAACATTAAGTAAGCACGCATAGGTGTTCGCAATATGCGGGTTCTTTTACCATGAACATGGCTGCGATTGATGGTATTTAAATCTTGTTGACTCACCGCGAGTTGCGTTCGCGGGTTGTTGCTTTGCACTATCCGTTTCGCAAAATTCTGATTGATTCCAATTTCCAAGTAAGCATTGATTTTTTCCTCGTTTTGGCTGGGTGCGAATTCGTCCCTTTCTTCCGATGGCTTCAAAATCGTTCATACTAACCACTGGAAATGAGGTACGATCCAATCTTCGTTGACTGGCTACGTTTCGATTCCTCCTTTCCGGAATCATAATCAGACCTCTAATCAAACGTACACAGTTCAGTAATTACCGAAGAATATTTAAGCAAATCGATGCGTACTTGGAAATGGGGATCAATCGGGTCTTTGCGAAACTGATAGTACAAAGCAACAACTCGCAAACGAAAATCACGTAGAGTCAGCATATGAAACAAGGGAAGTTGAAGGTAGCTTTAATCAAGTTGAGCAGTGACGGGCTGATTTACCTAGCAGAAAGCGATTCACGTGCATATCATAGCTCTTGTTTGGACCATTGTGTGATATACCATCACATCGTATTCAAATTTGATTCTATTGAAGATTTCAAGTAGAATCACCCTCTTGTGTATCGTCTTTACTTCTGTCCAACTTCACTGTGAGGCCTAGTCTTGTCATGAAGTGATACAGTAAAACCCGCGGAAGAACTCTATTGCCGATGTCGCCTTGCCTTGTAGTTTAAATTGCCCAGTGTGTGCGTGCTATCTGGAGGTCTTGAAAGCGGTGATTCTTGGCCAAGCTTAGGTAGATTTTCCACTTTTGCTAGTTGTAATTTAGTTCTAGTGGCAGTTACGAATCAGCTTTTAATTTCTCACTAATCGCTAAAATGACAATGAGGATATAAGTGGCCGAGCTGCCTTCATTTGGCTTCTATGCGACACATTCTGATGCAGATGTGGCATGAGCCGCGATAATCGATTTACAGAAAAATTGGAATTTTCAACGTAGACATTGTCTAGTGCATTTGAATCAAACTATTGTTTAAACATCAAGAACTCTGTTATTGGCCCATGTTTGGATCAATTTTAATTTAAGTATTCGTTATTCAATTTTCTAATTTGTACACTTCCTCTCGAAAGGAAGTGGACCAGGTGTGAAAGGTGGCACTGGACTGCCGTCAGGTGTTGCGTCTTCGGCCGGTGCATCGAGTCAGTCCGGACAGCCCGGCTATGCCGGTGCAACCAGTTCAACTGGAATTGCCTCTAACGTCGGTCAGTTTCTCGATATGTCCGGTCGAGTACAGCCTCCACCGCCACCCTTTCCATCCTGATTAGAGAAAAAGACGTCAGGACACGTGACCAGCTCGCATTTATTGGAATATAACTTCAGTTTCAACCCGTCACCTAGCAATAACAGTTGATCAGCATAAGGAGGGCCGTCAAAGCTGTATATTTAGTTCACGGAAATACCATTTTAGCCTTTGATTATTTTTCATGATGCTGCACAGCGTAGTCCTACACAAACGTTGTAAGTTTGTCTTATTTTAATTGGTTTAACTGGTTGAATAGATGCATCAACTGTATTTGTGACTTAACGGTATTTAGGGCTCATTCAAAAGCGATGATTGTTACTGTTTTCGCATTTGGAATGTCATTTAATGTGCCGTGTGTTAGCACATCTGGGTAGTTAGATTTTTACTCTTATTACCAAATGTGCGTAATGTTAATTTGTGTTCTATATCATGCTTCTCGCTCTCAGTCCTGATTATTTTTTACTTTGTCGGTGAGTGGTTTTACGATTATGGCGCCGCCAGCAATATTGGTCAAATGACGAGTGATTAAACGTTCGTTTATCAGCAGATATGGACTACTTTTAATCAAGGTTGTCGTCTTGATTTGATTACCTGACCCATTATGTATAGACATTCGTTAAGAAAAACAAATTATGGTATAGTGTAGAAAAGGCAATTCATCCAGTAGACCGGTTGCGTCCTTATTGAGAACTCATCAGGGACTGGCCAGAATTTGCCGCGGTCAGGGCTCGAACTTGGGCACGTATGCTTCGGAATCTGGTGCTCTAACCACTGAGCCACCCTGCCGCACACTACACTAAACACAATTTTCAGATATATTCTAACTAATGTAACTTGGTTAGTCGATTTTTCCTTTGGGTGGAGCTCATATGGCATCCATTTAGACACAAAGTTCCAACTAACCATCCCCAATCTGTCATTACAGAACAGACACCAAACTGCATAGGAAAGTGGTATTGCAATGAACTAGGAGTGATCGCCGCATATCCAGTTTTCAATAACTTAAATATGCATTAAACGAACATCAGTTGCGCGGGCGGTGATAACAATTATTATAAGCTAGGTTGCGACCTTGATATAAGCACCTGACCCATTAGTTACTTACATATGTCAGTATAAACTAAGAATTGTATAGTGTAGACAAGGCAATGCATCCAGCAGACCGGTTTCGTTCTTTTTCTGAACTTATGACAGATTGGGGATGGTTAATTGGAACTTTAGGTCAAAAGGATGCTATATAGGCTCCCTCTAATGTAAAGGCTAACCAAGAAACATTGGTTAGTATATAATTGAAAATTGTGTTTAGTGTGCGGCAGGGTAGCTCAGTGGTTAGAACACCAGATTCCGAAGCAGACGTTCCCAGGTTCGAGCCCTGTCCGCGGCAAATTCTGGCCAGTACGTGTTTATATAAAGTTCGCAACCTTGATTATAGTAAATATTATCACTGCCCACGCAAAATCGCCACCTTTTGAGAAACTTTCCCAACGATATCCTGCCTTTGTGTGTGTGATCACGTTTCCGATGTCGAGTAACAGTAGCCGGCAATGGGACTGCTGGTCTACATCTTCTGCCAGTCCAGCCATCCACAGGAGTTGCCTCAGTAGTCTGACTAATAGGCTGTGTAAGCGAACAGTGCAATCGGCGTCCTGCCAACTTCTTTCGATGATAATGGCACATTAAAGAGTTGGAGGATTGCAGTGGTCGGCTCGGAAATGCTGCTGCTAATTGTGGCTTACTGACCTGAATCGTGTCAAACGAATTCATCTATTTTCAAGGCTGTCCAGGCATTAACAGCTATGATTGATCATTTTCCATGTTTCAGTAGCATATAAGAAATCCTAAATGTAATTTAATATTAGAACTCGGATTCAATGCTTAGATAAATGTACAGGCAGTTACAGAGTGGCTTAAAAAGCGGTTCAGGGGCATCAGCAATTAGCCTAATGCGCCAGACATCGTTCAGTTAGAGATGTCACCAGGGGAACCAGGTTGACCAATTCGTTGACGATTTAAGCCAGTGTTTACGTTCAATGGCTTTGATGCTTTATGGTTATTTGTGTGTAGTAATCAACCGGTTCGATGTACACGCATATGTGTAGAACCGTGCATCGCACAAATGTCCCACATTGCTTGATCAACCACGTGGTTGGTTTGAAGTTTAGCGCCGTTCGGCATCTGCTTATGAGTACCCAGTAAGTAATCAACGCCACGTGTCCCGATGAGATTCCTTTGTTTGTTGCATTCTGTTGACTTTGGTATTCCCTCCTGATCCTACGTGAACTTATTTTTAGATGCCATGCCTAATGCCCAAACGCGTTACTGTTTCGATAGGACCTTTGCTGTGTAGTTGTTCGTTTACGACGAGTTACAATTTGTTAAAATTGTGTTACAACGCAGCTGTTTTTCGTTTTTTAACTCTTTTTCTTGTTTAGTTTTTCCGACGACAGCATCGGATCGTGTGTGTGTGTGTGTGTGTGTGGCGATTTGAGGAAAAATTTGAGGTTGCTACCTGAGAGGGAAGGTATTGCACAATGCAGCATAATCGATATTAGGCATTGACGACAGCACTCCGACTTCATGATTTGTTCTTCTTCATGAATATTATTCACGTGTTAGGATAACCAGTTAAACAATCATCGATTGCCTTGGTAATGTTGACAAGTTTGCAGACCTGGCATAAGCACAACTCCCTTGATGCACAACGCTACACCGCTGCTGTCTGTTTAACGTTTATGAGACTACTCGGGATTGTAGCCGCATATTTTGTTTCTTTTTCAATTCATTCTATATTCACTGCATGTTCATCATTGTTTAGTCCGTTTACCGTCTGGCCTTGCTGATGACACGGGGAGGCTGATCCGCGCCAGTACATGAAATTGAAAATACCTTTGCCATGCTGTGAAATTGATTGTAAACAGGATTGTGAGTTTCCTCCATTTGGCATTGATGTGACCTATTCTCGCTGACTTGCGTGGATCGTTTGTTTCTATTGACTTTTACCTGTTGATTTTTCGCACAATTGTCACTAGCATTTTCAACTTTTGACATCATAGTCATCATCATCATTATCATCATCATGTTAATTTTTTGCGGCTATCATCAACATAATGCCTAGTTTTTGGCTTTTGTATCGATTTAAAATTTGAATTAATTCTCATACTACGCTAGCTACAACTGTTGCGGGAATAAAGGTTAAATCTGCTGTCACGTGCATCTGTGTCGTGGTTTTTATTAACGGCATCATCCATATCACAATCGGCGTCGTTATCATCATAATTATCCGTTCGTGAATCTTGCTTACCATGAACACCATCTTCGTGTGTTGCTTCATCATTACCTTCCTGTATATCCGCAGTATCAAATTTATTTGCACTTGTATTGATTTCGACCGAATCAGGTTTGTCTTTAAATTAGCAATGATCATCTCAACAGACCTAATTATTCTCCTCGACGTCGTCAGTTTGACTATGCCTGTCGTCTTTATGATTATATTTTTCTCCATTCTTATCGTAAGCCTCTTTTTCATCATTAGCATTACTCTCATTATTGTGTTGAGTATTATTGTCAGATTCTAGCATCCGGCCACCAGGTAATCATCTAACCTGGCCACCTTTAAAGTTTTCAAACCTGTCAATCGTCTAGACAGCGTTGTTTTTGTCTTGATAGTGCCTCGTGTTATTACTGCTGAAGTGTCACCGGGACCAGAACCAGTTGTAGATGTGAACGATAGTATCGTCTTGAAGACGCGTTGAGCTGTGATTACTGCCTGTCGATGTTGTACTCATTCAGGCGATTTACCGTGACAACTGCCCGGTTTAGAAATTGTACAGGCCAAAGATGCCCATTGATTTTGCCCAAAAACGTGCCAAACTTCTTTCTTTAGACCTTTTCTCACATACAGCCACATCTTCTGCATCACTATCCCAATAAGTTAAAGTAACTTATTGAATTTTTTGCCTATTTGTAATATCGATTTCAATTATGACTACCTTTCGCTTAATTAGCAGCTCAATATTCGAGTCGAAATTGTCATCATTTTCAGTATTATTATCCGTGCGGTTAATAGTCGCATAATTCTCATTATCACTATTGAATTACGTCTTCTTTTTGGCAATATTTAAACTCTGCTCAAGTTCTATCATCGACTTGTATAATTTCATAAGTTTACTTAATCGTCACTATCCAAGGTGTTTCAATTTTTGTGGGCATGGCACATGTGTCAGAACTCTTCATTGCAAATCGATAAATGCTGTGCGTATTGAAGCATAGCCTTATTATGCAAGCATATCTATAAAACACGGTTGTAAAAGACTACCTATTTTATTGGCAGATCTCAATTCCACTGAAATATAGTTTCTATGTAGTGAAGGTAGATAAGAAAAGTGGATTAAGTGGCACACATTATATGCCAAAAAATCCTAAACTAAAAACCAACAGACTGTTCATGCACACACACGCACAAACTTCGTCAGTTTAATTCACTTCATGTACAAATTTCTTTTCTCTATTTAACTGATGACAGAACATGTGGCAACCGTGTGTGTGTGTGTGTGTGTGTGTGTGTGTGTGTGCGCGTGTGTGTGTGTGTGTGTGTGTTTTGTATATGCATTTTTGCTCCTCGTTTGCTGGTCTATGGCGCATACAACGAATCAAACTCAATCTCTTGTGCTTTTCGGAATTCCCGCAATAATACACCAGATTTTACCTGGTCAAATTTGTGCGTAACTCGGTTGTGTTTCCAGTTCATCTAATCACTGTAAGTTGTTCGCATCAATTTATTTTTTGTAAGTGCCATATGTTTCGGTCCACTTGAGTGGTGGAAACAATGAAATAGCCCGTTTTAACTGTACAGTATATGTTCGTCTTGAGTATAACTTTCTACCCTCGTAAGTTGCACACTATATTGTGTGTCTGTTGAAGAAATCGTTTATATGCGAAAGTCCTCATTCCAAGCGAAATTTGGACAGTATAACGTCACTTCTGGTGTGGCATATCGAAGAATGGATTTCGAACGTATGTTCTTGTCAGATTTTTATGTGTCTCCAGGGTTTAGCTAACCATATGCTCACTCTGTAGACAGATTAGCATCCTTCTTGGTATCTTGGTTTGTCACAAGCTGTGTTGTGTCTTGAAATCTGGTCTTTCTAGATCCACTCATGTCTCTGTCTGTCTGCCTACAACTGATACCTTTGAGTAGGTTCCGGGTCATACTATGAATTGACAGTTGGTGAATAAAACTTTTCCATTTGGAGGCTGTATCAATCTGAGCATGCATATCCTGGGTAGTCTCCGTGTAAATGGTGTAACTCAAATAAGGCCACATCCCCAGAGCGTCATTTCTTCAAATAGTCGCGTGCATTGCTTGGTGTACTCTTATCTTGTTTATGCAAGTCTATTGTCGAGTTAATGCAGTCAAGTACTACCTATTGATTTACGCTTGCTCGCCTGTCGCCAAGGCATAGCACCAAATTGTTATGGGAAGAGTGTAGATTTTAATCAGTCTGCATAGATTCCTTGCCACAAGAAATTTGAGATTTAAATGCCATTGTATTTTAGTATCACTCTGTGATTATACTATTTTAGTGTTAGCCTGTACTACCTCTGAACATCTACAGTGCTCTGTGCCTGCGATATATATATATGCTTCAACGACCTAAATTGGGTCGATTCAGATTAAAGAATCGAAAACTATCTTTTAATCTTCTATTGTGAATGCATTCTCGTGATCAAATTACTGGTTATGCGACTGCTCGAAACCTGATATCGTCTCAATTACCTAGGCATACGTTGCAATATTGTTGATTGGTTTCTCTTTACATACTTTACACTTTCTCTTTATTTCTCTCTGTCTCTCTCTCTCTCTTCATCATAAGCATTTTATCTAGCCTGTTTTAAACATTCACCACTGGTGCCGACTAGTTTATTGCTCCAGATGCAAAATAGAGTACAATGATGGGAAGGTGCGAAGTTTTTCTTTTTAATGCAATATGTCTAGCGACCACATTGTAATAACACCCACTCGGTCGTATTGCACAGTCTCTTAAACAAGATTGTGCCATTGGCTAGGGTTTGCGTTCTGTCCTGACCAAATCATGTTGATTGCATCATAGCTGGCTGTCTCCAAATCCAATCACACTCATTTTGATCAAACCGCACTTTTAAATCATTCTCTACTCCGG